>WNGS01057952.1:0-13543 GCA_020271785.1 Procambarus virginalis
CGCTCCATTAAGTGCCCCTGAGTAACGTGTATAGCCAATACGTAACCCGCCAGTACCGTTTCCCACCGCCAGTTACAGTGGTAGGAGAAAGGCCAAGTGACATGCTATACCATTAAAAGGACACATTTTATTGCCAGTAACAGAAGACCAACGACCTCTGCAAATGGGCATGGATCGAGGAATGAATGACTGGTTTGAAATAGAATAGGTAATACGTTTTGGGGAAATAGGACAAATGGGAATAGCCTCCTTAACAGCATCGTCTGCATGCTCATTTAAGGAAAACCAATATGGCTGATAACCCAGCAAACCAACCTGTGTGGGAAATTCCCACATCAAATATAAAGCTCTAAAATAAGAGCCATAAGATGATGTTAATTTGCATTAGATCAGTAGAATAAATTATTAGTCATAAAAAAGTTGCAGAAAACAGTGTTTATATACCATGAGACAGTCTGCATCTCGTTCTCAAACGTTTCTGATTAATTTAATATTAAATCCACCTGTCTCAGGGATGGTAACACAATGAAATGAATCTACAAATTAAATACATAAAAATAGTTAGATTTGACCTTAAACCCATTCTTCCCCCGAATCTCAAAATATAAACAAATGGTTTTGGACATGGCCAGAGGAGGAGGAAGGAGGTTGGCCATTGTATACACAAGCGAAGGTGTCGGGAAACCGCCACTCATACACAAATAGTATAGTCTTCCCTTACACAGTATCCTCTTAAAATTAGAGAATGGGAGACTCTGTGACGTCATCGACGTCGACGTATATTTACATTATTAACCACTGTCCATACAACAGTTTAATGTCTAAATTGAATAAAAAAGTGTTTCAATAAGACTGAATATAATTATTAACACCAAAATAACTTGACTCTCTGGTTAACGTAAATTTAACTTAGAAGTAGAAAACCACAATATTGGAACAAGGGAGGCAGAGCGTCTCTTACAGACGCCACGCTCACACGAAAACAATAACAAACACGCAGCCTTACGCTGCACATGGCTCCAGAGCTGGTGTAACACCTAGACACCTATTTACGTGTCAACAACCAGCCACACAGCCTATCAACAACTACAACAACGATTGTATCCGGCTTACCAAGTATCTGTTTTATTTATTGTGTACACATTTAAAATCATTACAGTAAGTCGGTTATGATATATGGAAACACCCCACAAACGTACGTGTACCCCATTTTACAGCCCTCACATACCATGTTATACCTGTATAGATATGTTCAGGGAACAGTATTAACTCTTTGCATCCCATACAGGTAAA
The DNA here is from genome assembly GCA_020271785.1 of Procambarus virginalis. Classification (NCBI taxonomy): domain Eukaryota; kingdom Metazoa; phylum Arthropoda; class Malacostraca; order Decapoda; family Cambaridae; genus Procambarus; species Procambarus virginalis. The sequence goes on from WNGS01057952.1 coordinate 1,294, forward strand.
ATTGTGACTTGGAACAGCAAGTAGCTGAGCAGTAGAACTATGCACATGTACCTAGCTGTTGCCTTGTAGGCCTCCACAGCCGCCATTGGCACCATGAGGCACAGAGCCACACCCACATAGATGCTACATGACACAGCCTTAGCAGGCCCTTACTACAGGCTCAGATAAGGCCATTTAGTATATTGTAGTAGTAGTATTCATAACTAGTAATAATTATTGAAATAATAGTAGATTAGACCACCATATGTGGTATGATAAATATTACAATAATTAAACTTAGGTAAACAATTGTAGTTTAAGAAGGAGCCATTACAAAGTGGTTTAAGCTACAAATTGTCCCTCCAATTTGTGTGAGATTAATTTCAGGCAGTTTTAACAAGTACATACAGTCCACTCAATTTCTTACCTACTAAGAAAAAATAAGATAAACTTTAATTTATTGAAGTCAATTAAAAGGAGATATACTGCCTGGAGTTTTTACCACATAAATTATGGTCCTTTGAACCTAGATGATTATTACAGTTAACCAGTAGGTACATTGCATCTAGATATAAGATCCTGATATACATTAGTAGTGCAATATTATAGCAGAAAGACATTGCTATATTTACATTTTCTAGCCTAACTTTTCAATCTCATAGCAAACAAAACTACAACAAAGCACTATTATTGTTCTGAGGCCTATGCCAAAGAACTATTGTGCCTTTTTCATTACAAGAGGTTGATAAGAGGCTACTTTACTTATAAGTTACTTATAAATGTTTTTGTAATTTAAGTATAAACATTACTTTAATATTGCACCATTACATACTGCATACCACATTGTTTACAGCAAATTCTTGCACAAGGGTAGGACATTTTAGGCTGGTGTTGTACAGCAACCTAGTTTAATTTATTGTGCTAACCTGGTGTAAGGGTAAGAATTTTTTACACTTGTCTAGAGTTGAACATATATTACAACCTAGCAAGTACATATTTTTATGCAGTATTCATGACAACCCGAGTTGTGTTGTCAACCTGATATTCATACATATAATTATAGGTATAATTTAACTATAATCATTTCACCTTTGAGTGTTAACCTGTGTCTCTGTACCAACCAAGAGTGATAATGACGGGCTAGCTTGCGGAATACCAGCATTGATACAGGCTTACCACTCAAATTATAGCGTGTATGATTATACAGTAGTATATTTTTAAATGATAAACAGCTCTAGTTCGGAAACTAGTTGCTTTACTAATTCAAGTGCCAAATAGTTAAAAGTCCATACGACTAGCAAGTACTTCCAAGATGTCTACACTCCAAAATGTAAAATTAACCCTTAAGGCCTTAAAGGGGCATCTCACAAGGCAGATTAACAAATGTGAAGACATGAGTAATCAAACTCCAGTTAATTATGCAGCACTGGAAAACTATCTTAAGCTTACACGGAACAAATATGACCGTGTGTTGCAACAAATGAAACAGTATCAAGATTTACTTAACGTTCCAGTATTGATGAAGATACGATGAACAACATTCTCCAAGAACACTCTGATTATGAAGATGCAATGTTTGAAAATTACAACAATATGAAGATTTGATAAACGCCCATAAGGCCAATATAAATATTGCAGCTACAACTACCCAGAATCAGACAGCACCAGAAGTCAAATTACCATCACTCAGTCTCCCAACTTTTTCTGGAACAGAGGACGAGAATTGGGACAATTTCTGGAGCAAATTTGTCGATTCTGTGGATTCTAATGTCAATGTACCAAAGACGACAAAGTTTACGTATTTACAGAGTGTCTTGAAGGATGAAGCCTTTCAGGTAGTCTGTAATCTGAATCACACAGATGACGATTATGACAATGCTGTACAACTACTCAAGAAAACTATGCGAAACCTGAAAGGACTATCAGAATTTTAACCCAGAAGCTGTTAGATATTAAACATCCAAATAATACAGCAGTCTCACTCCAAGCCTTTAGATTGGAGCTTGAGTCTTTGCTTAAGGCACTTAAAAATAAAGTAAACTTGGATGAATCAGACTGGATAATCCAAGTCCATATGACTCGCAAATTACCCAGGGACATCCTGGATAAGTTGTTTGTGTTGTATGGAAAGTCATATCTGACAGTAACAGAGATTACAAAGGGGTTACAAACCATCATAGAACGAGAAAGAGTTATCCCAGATGAAAAAGCGACATCTAAACCTTCGTCTACTACTAATAGTAAACAACAGAGTACAAACAGTACTCCAAACAAATCTAAAACAACTTCTCCCTCCCAAAGTGGAGACAAGGCAGTGTGGGCACATACGCAGTTGGTACCTCCAAACCTACAGGTAACGCGTCACCCAAATCGGTGACTCCTCAAGATACTGTTAACGTCTGGAGACCATGTCTGTTCTGTGAACAATCACATTCCATGTACAATTGCAGACGTTTCCCCGATCGTGCAACACGCATAAAACGACTCAAGGAGTTACATAGATGTACCAAGTGTATAAGGGAACATCATCCCGACAGCTGCACATCAACAATACGCACCTGTTATAGGTGCCATAAGGGTCAACACCATACAGCACTTTGTGGGGATTCAAGTACAAAGTCTGCCAAACCACAGGAGGAGGAAGGAACTAACACCTCAGTACAGCTTTGTACTGTGCTACCTGACATAAGTGTTTTCTCAACAAGGTCTAAACATAAATCAGCTCTACCTACTGCACGATTGATCATTAGAAATGGAGAGAACAAAGCCACCGTACGTGGATTATTTGATCAAGGGTCCCAATTGACCTTTATATCCAAAGAGTTGGTAGATACCCTGAAACTTACACCTGTAGAGGAGACACGAATAAACATAGCAGGATTCCTGACTGACTCAGGAGCCCGAGTTTTCAAGGTAGTACAACCCAAAGTACGATTAGGAGGTTACGAACAAAATGTACAAGCTCTAGTAGTAGATAGATTCCCAACAGATCTGTATGTATATGGTCTGGGGACAACAGCCAAATTCCTAGAAAAAAGGGGAATTCATTTGGCTGATAAAATCACAACAGATAACCTTTCCAATATTGGAATCCTTATGGGATCAGATGTCTACCATAAGTTTATCAAAGGAAAGGAATACAAACACGGTATGAACGTGTTACCATCTGCAGGTGGCTATTTGCTAACAGGCCCTGTATTACGGCTAAACCAACCCGCACCTGTAGAACACCAACATGCCAACCCAGTAATGGTTGCATGACTAGGAGACCAGTCTCCACTGCAACTCAGAGACATGTCCGAGGAAGAGCTTGATCCCCTGTACACAAGTTATGGGACCTGGCAACTCTCGGCATTGTCCCTGAACAACCTAGCCCAGATGATGACTGGACTTACAAACAATACCTGGACTCAGTTATATACAGAGATAATCAATACTGGGTCAGGTTACCATGGAAGCTGAATCACCCTCAGCTACCCGTCAACCATTTTATGGCACAAAACCAATTGAGATCACAGGTGTTGCGCTTACAAAGACAACCTGAGAACTTGAAGTTGTACCATGAAATAATACAGAAGCAACTCGATGACAAATTTATCGAAGTTGTTACAAATGATAACCCAAAGGAAGGTCACTACTTACCACATCATTGTGTACAGAAGAATTCTGCAACTACCCCATTACGGATAGTATTTAATTGCAGTGCTAAAATGAGGCCGAGTAGTGTTTCGTTAAACGACTGTCTTCAAACTGGCCCTAGCCTAACACAAAGGCTTTACGACGTGCTGTTAAAGTTCCGTATTGGGACTTATGCATATACGGCCGACATCAGCAAGGCATTCCTTAGGGTAGGTCTTCAAGAAGAAGACCGGAACTACACAAAGTTCCTATGGATTAAGGATCCTAACGATCCGAACAGTGAATTAATCACTTACCGGTTTGCCTCTGTCCTTTTTGGCGCCACGTCATCTCCTTTTCTGCTCCAAGCTACCTTGGATACGCACTTGAAGAAGTCCAATAGCCCAAACAAGACGGAAATTAGCAAAAACCTGTATGTGGATAATTTTCAAGGTACAACCAACAGTGAAAGTAAACTGTTGGACATATACCATGAGGCCAATCGAGAATTAATGGGAGCCAATATGCCTCTCCAATCTTGGGTCTCTAACAATGAAAAATTAAATCAACTGATCTCAACTGAATTTCCCGATTACCAGGTACCCGAGATGACAAAGGTACTAGGTGTCGAATGGAACACGACAACAGATCAGTTGACAATCAAGTCAGTGGAGCCTGATACCACTAACTTAACAATGAGAAAATTACTATCACAAGTCAGCAAACCCTTCGACCCATTAGGACTATTAAGCCCAGTACTGATTAATGGGAAGTTGATAATACAGGAATGTTGGCAACAAAAGATAGGCTGGGATGATCTTCTAACACCTGCTCTACAAGAAAAATGGCAAGGGTTAGTAAAAGATTTAAGTACCCTAGAGTCTGTCAAGTTCCCAGGAACACAGTAGTAAATGAAAAGAACCAATTAAGCTACATGTATTTTGTGATGCCTCAGGAAAGGCTTATGGCACAGTAGCTTACCTGGTCACAAATGGGCAAGCCAATTTGCTCACATCAAAGGCCAGAGTGGCACCTTTAAAGAAAAGATCACTGCCACAACTGGAATTAACAGCCTTACTGTTAGGAGTAAGATTGGCTCATTATTTGATCAAGGCCTTACGCCACATCCACTTTAAAGAAACAGTAGTTTGGTCAGATAATGAGGCAGTGCTACAGTGGGTTAAGAACAATAACAGTAAGAATCCTTACGTGAGTAACCGCGTTAAGGAAATACGAGAGTTGTCAGCAGGGTATAAACTAAGATATGTACCCACAAAAGAGAATCCAGCTGACTATCTCTCCCGAGGACTGACTTTACGGCAATTAACAAAGGCAGAGATGTGGTTCAATGGACCTCAGTGGCTAATCAGCGACCAGTGGCCTGAACAAAAGCCACAAGTCATTGTGACCAATGTTACTGTTCCCACTGAGAACCCAGAACCACCTCGGACTTTGGTAATTGATCCTACTCGGTACTCTGAACTGAACAAACTTATAGGTGTCACCCAAGTAGTGTTTGATTTTCTAAAGAAAATAGGAATCAAGCATAAATTCCCTAATGCCCTAAGGTATTGGGTCAAAAGAGCTCAGATCGACACATTCGGGACAGAATTTGACAATGTTCCAAAGAAGCTACAACGTGATCTGGGTCTCTGGTTAGACACTGACAATTATAACATAATCAGATGCGGAGGCCGCTTACAGCACGCTGACATAGATTTGGAAGCAAAAAATCCAATATTGCTCCCTCGTCACCACATAGTAAGCAAACTAATTGTGTTACATATACACAAATACTGCACTCTGCATGGTGGGGTATTAGATACTCTCACAGACTTAAGACAACAGTACTGGCTACCCCAAGGTAGACAGACAGTAAAATCAATAATCAAATCCTGTGTTGTTTGCCGGAGATACGAGGCCAGAGTGTGTCCATATCCTGGCCCTCCTCCACTTCCGAAGGAACGAGTCGTACATATTCGTCCCTTTGAGACTACAGGAGTAGATTTCACAGGAGCACTAACACTTACAGGCACTAAAGACAAGAAACCAGTAAAAGCTTACATCTGTCTTTTTACTTGTGCCACAACAAGGGCAGTCCATCTAGAAGTGACTCCCGATATGAGTGCCGAAGCATTCTTACAGGCTTTCCGCAGGTTTGCTTCACGTAGATCCTGTCCTAAGTTAATGATCTCAGACAATGGGTCCAACTTAGTGGCAGGAGAAGCATGTCTGAGGAAAATCTGGACACACCCAAAGGTACGCACAGCCCTAAATCAACGGCAGTGCCATTGGAAATTCATACCTCCCAGAGCACCATGGCACGGAGGCTTCTATGAACGCATGGTTGGTACGGTAAAACGTTCTCTACGGAAAACCCTACACCGCCAAAAGATTGACCTGCAGGAGCTTCAAACAGTAGTCATAGAGATAGAAGCACGAGTCAATAACCGACCACTTACCTACCTCTCTGATGATGTTTTGCAGCGTGAACCATTAAGTCCAGCTCATTTGATGTATGGTAGACCTCTCAAAACACTTGTGTCCCTTACGGACGAGGAACCAGAGGATCCTTCATATGTCCAAGAGAGTGATTTGGTTCAACGTTTCAAACATCTATCAAGGGTGATAAGTCGGTGGAATGACGTATGGACTCGAGAATACCTTACAGCTCTGAGAGAGTATCATTACGGGGCAAACAACCCCTACAACAGAATTAACTTGAACCCTGGTGACATAGTTCTGGTGGATAGTGATGGACCACGCTCAGAGTGGCCTTTAGGTCAAATAGTCTCTGTTCATCCAGACAGCCAGGGCATCTTGAGAATAGTGAAAGTGAAATGCCGAGGCAACACTACTCTCAAAACTTTAGAGAAATTAGTTCCTTTAGAACTGGCCAGGAACGAAGACGTACAGCGACTTCCAGCACCCGATACGCCAGTACGGGACATACGTCCCCAAAGGACTGCAGCTCAACAATGTAAACTCAAATTAAAGCAGCATTATAATTCTGAAGGAGAAGAATAAAGTGATCGCAGTCCTTACCGGGACTTCGACCCGTGTTCTCCCCCCCCCGGAATTATGTCGGGAAACCGACACACTCATACACAAATAGTATAGTCTTCCCTTAACAGTATCCTCTTAAAATTAGAGAATGGGAGACTCCGTGACGTCATCGACGTCGCCGTATATACATTATTAAACCACTGTTCATACAACAGTTTAATGTCTAAATTGAATAAAAAAGTGTTCAATAAGACTGAATATAATTATTAACACCAAAATATAGCTTGATTCCCTTGTTAACGTAAATTTAACTTAGAAGTAGAACCACAATATTGGAACAAGGGAGGCAGAGCGTCTCTTACAGACGCCACGCTCACACGAAAACAATAACAAACGCAGCCTTACGCTGCACATGGCTCCAGAGCTGGTGTAACACCTAGACACCTATTTACGTGTCAACAACCAGCCACACAGCCTATCAACAACTACAACAACGATTGTATCCGCTTACCAAGTATTTGTTTTTATTCTGTGCACATTTTAAAATCATTTACAGTAAGTCGGTTATGATATATGGAAACACCCCAAAAATGTACGTGTACCCCATTTTACAGCCCTCACATACCATGTTATACCTGTATGATTCAGGGAACAGAATTACTAACTCTTTGCATCCCAAACAGGTAAATTGTGACTTGGAACAGCAAGTAGCTGAGCAGTAGAACTATGCACATGTACCTAGCTGTTGCCAGCCTTGTAGGCCTCCACAGCCGCCATTGGCACCATGAGGCACAGGGCCACACCCACATAGATGCTACATGACACAGCCTTAGCAGGCCCTTACTACAGGCTCAGATAAGGCCATTCTAGTTATTGTAGTAGTAGTATTCATAACTAGTAATAATTATTGAAATAATAGTAGATTAGACCACCATATGTGGTATGATAAAATATTACAATAATTAAACTTAGGTAAACAATTGTAGTTTAAGAAGGAGCCATTACAAAGTGGTTTAAGCTACAAATTGTCCCTCCAATTTGTGTGAGATTAATTTCAGGCAGTTTTAACAAGTACATACAGTCCACTCAATTTCTTACCTACTAAGAAAAATAAGATAAACTTTAATTTATTGAAGTCAATTAAAAGGAGATATACTGCCTGGAGTTTTTACCACAGAAGGAGTGGTGTTGATAATTGCGCCTGACCAGAGCGTGCCTCCCACAGCTTTCGGTATTTCTATTACACATAATTATTTGCCAATGTTAGTGTTATGCTACAGGGAGACACCACCCACAAGGGTAAGTCAGTATTTTATATTTATTATTATATTATCAGGTAAGGTATTATAACAATTTAAGTTCATGTGCAACACCTGTATTTATATTTACTCATCAGATTTATGGTGTATTACTTTGGCAGGTGAATGTGACCACATGATATGTTAGTTGAGCTGTACCGACCCACGGACCAACTGCTGCCATTAATATAGGTTTAGAGTATACCAAATGTGGTAGACCAAGTATAAGTTGAATGACCAGCCATCACTACTGAAACAGCTGAGGCAATTTAAAAATTTAACTTACCAGTAGGAGTGTAACTTAATCCGTTACTAATTAAATCTACCATTTAATCATGGTAAGATTAAAATATGAACACTCCCCCCCCCCCAAAGAAAAATGTGTGAAGAGAAGTGTACTGGTGAAAATAAATTATAAAATATAGTCTGATCATAAATAATAAATCATATTAAATACACTTTCTTGAATAATCAAATCAATCACTAGTAGATTTCCCTACATATTATATGGTCCTTCAAACCAGATCCTCTTGATCAATATATAAACCATTGCAATAAATCAGTAATATATAAAACACATATTGTATGTCACAGACTTGGGGGCCTTACAGCTGAGCAGACAGCGCTCGAGATTCATAATCCTAAGAGTCCGGGTTCAATCCCCCAGTAGAGGCGGAAACTAATGGGCAGAGTATTTTTTCACCCTGATGCTCCTGTTCATCTAGCAGTAAACAGATACCTGAGAGTTAGACAGCTGCTATGGGCTGCTTCCTGGAAGGGAGGGTGTATGTGTAAAGAAAAAAACAGTTGAGGTCCACCTGACCTAGAAACACCTAATTGGGAACCTAGTTCTGAAGTAACACTTCCTCAAGAAAGTGGTAGGCCGGAATTAACTGAAATACTAGATCCTTCAACATTGCAGAAGCCCCTTTGACGATCTTGAGACACGCAATACTCAACGCACCTTCGGGACTATATTACTTAAATGCTAAACAGGACGAATGTAGTAAAAGTGTTGTATCTATCGTACCTGGATATATTTATTGTTGTACTGGATGGATGCTCGCTTGACTGTTATGGTTTGGTGACGCGCAGATAACCTGTGACTAATATGTATACAGATCGGTGTAATGCACTCGTTTATTTTCTGTTTGCTCTAGTTTTAGTTCATATGCAGTTTGCTTATTGTTATAGTCAATAGAAAGTGCTTAAACTGTTAATATGTATTGTTTATTATATAGCTTGGTATTATTGCAGGATTTAACTGTACTGTAATTATTTGATCAATAAAGCCACAAGTCTGGCAATGCATTTGTTTTTCTCAGGAATGAATCAAAACAAAATTTTTCAGCTTAGTTGGAAATTTATAAAGATATTTACGAAAAAAGATATTACGTGCAGGGCAGGCAAAGAAAAAATCGATTTTTTTCATATATGTGACACACAGATTCGTGAAAAGACTTGTACATTAAAACTGAGACGGGTCAGGTAACTAACTGACAATGACAATAAAATGGGTAGCATTCTAAGTACTTTTTCTGTATATTTACTTAATATGACTTAGTTATATTAAATGAATAAAAAACTGCATTATAATGTAATTTAAGAGTAGAAAATAATAAAGATCTGAGTTATCACTCTAATTACAAGAATTAAATATAATGAAGATACTTAAGGTCATCCATTTGACTATGTTTTGATTTGTTTTAAGGGATCATAGTAAGTGTGATGAATAATACCAAAAAGTAGTATGTAATTGCAATATATTCTTATATAGTATGAATATATGAGTGAGGGTGAGTGCATGTGTACATGAGTGTCAAGTACGTTGTTGTGGTAATGAGCCTATCGCCTGGGAGGCTGTGAGTGGATATGGTTGTCAGAAGTGCCAACCCTAGCGTGTATGTATCGGTCCATCAGAGATCTGTCTTATTGTTCATTATCCTAGAGGAGTTTTGAGACCTTGGAGTATCATATATCAAGTGGGTCAAATGTGTCTTATTATTGTATGTAGTTTTACGACCATGTAAACTGATTAGGCATAGATGTGTTTACCAGTGTTGGGTTGGTAACGTGGGGTAGTCAGATCTCATGGCCACCACATCTTTTGCAGTTGCCAGTTACCTTTATGTGTCACTTAGAAAATATCATGTGTAATGTTAGAATTCAGTCAGGAGCTTACTTTGTGTAATACAGATCCCTTTGATACAGATCTGCTTTGATACAGATCACAAAAGAAAGTAATATGAACATTAGCAGTGGTCTATATAACTTAGATCCATTTTTAATAGATCAATTAAAGGGCGATTTAAGAAAGATCATTGGAACACATTTGTCTCACTAATTCATTGTATATATTTACTGTTTTAAGTTATAATTACCTAGTTGTTGGCCTGTGTGTGGTTGGTGCATCAGATGGGCCAATGGGCTGCATCAGATGGGCCAATAGGCCGTCTGCAGTGTCCACGTATTGTACCTCACCTCACTTTACCCTTCTCTCCTGCCTATTTATGTCTCGACCTGTAAAATCACTCCTTCTGAAGATGTATTAATATACGAAAGTACTTAAGGAAATTCCTGTTTCATTTTTCCTCCGTGGTCTGACATTGTCATATTTTTAATCACGTGTTTATTTTTGTGATACACACACACACACACACACCCATATATATACATATACATATATATATATATATATATATATATATATATATATATATATATATATATAGATATTATATATATAATTATATATATATATATTATATATAATATATATATATATATATATATATATATATTATATATATATATATATTATATATATATATTATATATACCATTATATTATATATATATTATATAATATATTAATATATATATATGTCGTACCTAGTAGCCAGAACTCACTTCTCAGCCTACTATGCAAGGCCCGATTTGCCTAAATAAGCCAATTTTTCATGAATTAATATATTTTCACTAATTTTTTTCTTATGAAATAATAAAGCTACCCATTTCATTATGTATGAGGTCAATTTTTTTAGTGGAGTTAAACTTAACGTAGATATATGACCGAACCTAACCAACCCTACCCTAACCTAACCTAACCTATCTTTATACGTTAGGTTAGGTTAGGAAGCCGAAAAGTTAGGTTAGGTTAGGTTAGGTAGGTTAGGTAGTCGAAAAACAATTATTCTTGAAACTTGGCTTATTAGGCAAATCGGGCCTTGCATAGTAGCTGAGAAGTGCGTTCTGGCTACTAGGTACGAAATACTATATCTCATATTATATTATATATTAGTACATTCTAACATAATTATATAATATATATATCTATAATACTATATATATATATTCTAATATATATATATATTATATATATTTGAAAACTCCACCAGCACCCAAGTGACCTCAAGACCCCCTCACGTGCCTGGAGGCCTAACGAATGGTATTTGTTGCGTTGCTCCTGGCAGTATGGTTTTAGTCACTTCTTGGGTGTGAGTTTTTTCAGTTGCATATAGATCCTGGGGACCATTCAGGCTTGTTTATGCATTTGTGTTCCTCACAAGTGTTGCCCAAAACTGAGGTTATTTGATAAAATGCCTATGCCCAAGATTACCATCGCGAGTGGCCTGGCAAGATAGTGGTTAAAAATAGCTTACGGAGCTATCACTTCCATTATCGTCCACTTTTGTGATGGTCAAGCGGCTTAAAGCGTCCTGTAATAGTCACACAATCTTCCGTTGCTACCTGGCAGTATGGGCATTCGGTCACATCTGGGATTGATGTAATTTTTTAATGCGTTTGCCCCAGATATACCCAGCCGAGACTGCAGGCGGAGCGAGTGGTTTTCAATATAATCTTCGCTATTCACTTCCTTAGGTCCGTCTCGTTGGATGGTCAGCGATTGATGCCGTCCTGTAGATACCAGTTGTGTCTGCGGCCTGGCAGTATTGGGTCGAGTCACTTCTGGGGTGTAGTCTTTCAGTCGCATATATCCTGGGACATGTCAGTGATTGATTCGCATTTGTGTTCCTCACGTGAGTGCCCCAAAGAATGAGGTGATTTCATAAAACGCTATCCAAGATTACCATCACGGTGCCGGCTGGGAAGTGGTTCAACATATCTTCAGCTTCACTTCCTTATGTCGGGCCGTGATGGTCAAGCGGATTAAGGCGTCCTGTTAGATAACCAGTTTGCGCAGTTCTCTCCTGGCATATAGTATTCCAGCCATTTCTGTGGTTGAGTTTTCATTCACTATATATAGATATACTACTATTATAATATCTATATATAACATATATAAATATATATATTATACATTATTATGTATTATATATTATATGATG
>WNGS01057953.1:0-10231 GCA_020271785.1 Procambarus virginalis
GTCTAAATTTGATTCCTGAGTCGTAGAATTTGGAGCCGAAATATCTTACGTGTCTGCAGATATTTCATTTTTCAGAGGAAGGGTAAGTACTGTTGAGGGTTACGCGTGAAGATTCTAATATTACCTGAGAAAGCGTTGGGAATCTATTTTTCCCAAACTCCCCCGCAGTTTCAAAATATCTCACAATGTCCGGAAATGTGAAGGGATCTACTGCAGTTTCGTTTGATATTTGTTTTAGGGGCCGATTCGGATACGCTCTCTGCATCTATTTTCATTATTAAATTACGGGGCCTTTTTTTACTCTGAAAACTCTAGGCATAAGTGACTCCACGTAAGAAAATGCGGATTGGGTCATATTTTGCCCGAAACCCAATGCGTTTTTAAAAATATCGGTGTAATGAACGGAATTTGTACTGATCGGATTTTTTTAGCCGAATTCTGACTCTCTGCCCATAGTTTCATTTTCAAATTAACTTTTTAAAGACTATGCTAATTACTGAAAACTGGCATTGGGCCATATTTTGCGCCGAGCCCTTTGCAGGTTTTAAAACTGTCTAGTAAGTCGGAAATTTGACTCGCTGCGGTGATTTTTTTAGCCGAATTATGACTCTTTGGGCAACCGGTATTTTATTTTCAAATTCGAAAGCCTTTTATAAAAGGAGCCGAAATATCTAATGGGTCGGAAAGTCAGGTCAAAGACATATGTTACGGGGGGCCCAGGGTGCGAACCAGGTTTTTTGAGTGGTAGAACCAAAATGATAGTATCCGAACACCAGAGTGTAGTCCGCTGGGGGGTTCAAGAAAGTGGCATATGTAGTAGCTAAAAACAAATGGGGAGGGGGATGAAAACAAACACTGTTGTCTTTTCGAAGTGTGAATTAAAAATGGTATCGGTTTCCACCAGAACGGCGGGACCGTAAGGTATATATAATGTACAACCGCACCATGAAGAAAATATATAAAGGAAGGCAGATATGCTATTACAACACCTATGTACAATCCTTTGGCTCAGGATATCAAGCGTGTTCACGTGCAGAGTTCTTCCATCTCCAGTATTTCTTCACTGTCCTGAAGCGTATCCAACCTTACTGGGAATAACACCGGCGAGTTCACCTATACGTTGGCCAGCCCACTGACATTGTCATGAGGTGCCTGTACCCCCACGACGTTCTCCAGCTACTCGCTGGCAGAGTACCGCACCGCAGCCACACTAGATTACAGGAAAGAGGACTATAAGAGGATAAGGGAATATATGGGAGAAGTGCAGTGGGATTAAGAACTTAGAGGAAAAACAGTGCCAGATATGATGAACCAATTCAGATTGAGATGCAAGGAGGCTGAAGAGAGATATATTCTCAACAATAAAGGAAAAAAGTCAGTATGGGAATATTAACCCAGTGTTTAAAAATAGACAATGTCAGGAACAAATGGATAAGCATGCTGGAGGGGAGTAAGTACAGAAGACAAAGGCAGAGGACAAACATTATTAATGTAACATATCTAAGGAATGATTACATTAACAAAGACGAGTGTCGGAAATAACTTATTAGAAGAATATTGCAGGTCAAAGCGAAAAACGCAACCTAAATTACTACATGCCATATAAGAAGGAAGATGTCGGTAAATGACCCAGTGACAAGACTAAGGAAAAACAGAAGGAGCATATACAGAAATCGACAGGAATCTGCGAGGTACTGAATGCAAATTCCATGAGAGTTTTCACAACCGAGCCTGAGCAGCTACATTGTTAGAGCGATAACCCTAGATGACATTCCTACAGTATAGAGGTGACAGCCTAGGAGGGTAATGAAAACATTTGACAAAAATGGATGCAATAAAGCAGTTGGATCAAACAAAGTATCACCGTGGATCTTAAAAGAGGGCCCAAAAAAGAGAAGCTCTCTCCCACGTGCGCCTCTGGCAATGATTTTTAATAAGTCACTTATGTCGGGAGATTTCCCAGTTGCTGGAAGGAGGTAAATGGCGTCCGATTATCAAGAAAGGTGATAGGGAGGAGGCACTGAAGGGCGGTAGCAGACCCGGTAGTCATTGCCAGAAGCATGAACCCCTGCAAAATAATGGAAATAATACTTAGATATGAGAACTTGTTAGGGGCACGGGGGGCTGGGAGACATTGGTTTTGTATAACAAGACACCAAACGCGAAATGGGTTCTGGACAGGGAAAGGAAGGCGCAGGAGGGGGAGGGGAGGGTGGAGGGGGAGTCATTCCTAGACAAACCTTTATGAATTCTATGATAAAATAACGAGGTTAAGGCAGGACAGAGAAGGACTGGGCTGCTGCATATTTATTCTTGACTGCCAAAGGGGCCTTGTGTACAGTAACGAAATGAGACTGCTATGGAGAAGAAGCTTTGGGGGTGAGAAGCAGTCAGTATTGAGGCTGGGGAAGAAGTGGGTCCTAGCATGGGTGAGTAACTACCTAACATGAAGGAGCCAGAGGGTAAATTGTAGGAGGTCGGAGAGGGGGTGCGGACGTGGCTGAACAAAATGTTAGAAAGCAAGTTAGTAGCACGGTGCAAGGGATCGGGTGCGTGGTGGGACCCATCCTCATTCCTAATTACGTAAAGCATTTTTACGCAAGTGGGAGGGGGAATCCTACATGTCAATGTTTGAGTGCGGATGACTCCAAAATTAATGATAAGATTGTGACATAGGCTAGTCTTGTAGGGGGGATCCCAGAGGACTAAACAGTTGCAGGGGATGGTCAGGGGGAATGGCTACTGGCGTTTAAAACAACAGAAATGTAAGTTATGAAATTGGGATCGAGGTGGATGGAGGAGACGCGAAGATGGTACAAGCGCCATGAAGGGGAACACCTACCTGTAACGATTCGAGAAGAGATCAGGAGATGGGTTGTGACACTTATCTAACTCCTGAGGCAATATAATAGGATAAGAGACAGCAGGGCGTACGTACACTGTCGAAAATTAGAACTTCATTCAGAAACCTAATGATATGGCTTTTAGGCTCTTACACTGCCGGTCGTGAGACCCGTCTTAGGAGTATTCCGCGCCATGGCATTAATCGCCCCCACCTGAAGAGAAACGCATTAAGAGAACTGGAGAAGGTTCAGAGGTTTGCGACGAGGCTTTTCCCAGAGTTTAACGAGGGATGGGATATGAATAACGGCTGAAGGAACTAACCTTACGACCCTAGAGAAAAGAAGGGAGGGGAGATATGTAAGTAGGTACAGGTATAAAATACGTCAGATGGAAGCGTTGACAAAATGGGACTGGATAAATTTTCCAAGTAATAATACATAACGGGGACAGGGTTGAAACTGGGGAAAAGGCTGCAGATTAGTCACAGAGAGGTGGGTAGGGGGGGAGTTTTGTTCTTTTAGTGAGAGGTAGTAAAGGAAAATGGATCACTTGGGGAACGAAAGGGTTGTGGAAGCAAATACAGATTCTACTTTAGTAAGACTAAGGTATGATGGGAATGGGACAGAGTCATTGCTGTACCACCGATAGCTTGAGAAAGGCGGTATCCAGATCAATGCCGATCCTGCAATCACAAATAGTTAGGTATCAATGAGTACACTCTGTGTGCGGGGCCACAAACCAATACAGGGGTAACGATCCCCTGGCAGCAGTCTATAGCGACCAGCTAGCATCACTACTCAACAGGCACCTCTGTCGTCAGTCTCTCCCCTAATCCAGTCCCAAAGGTACGCCAACCTTTTCAACACTAAAGCACTAGCAGCTCCCAACACTGCTTCATCTGCTGCGGCTTACTTGGTCGTTTTCAGGACCATGTAGGGAGACTGTGAACTGCCCAGACTGACATTAACTTCTGCGGTCTCTCGCTCTACGGTATTTCGACATATGCCTCCCTTCCAGTGAGTTGCGGTTTTAAAAATACATGCAAGGCCCGGGGCCGGTGTGCTCTTACTCTCTTGTGATGGTAGCAACAGCGAAGACCAGGGGACAGCGTGCGGTGAGTGCGCCAAACAAAACATATGCATGTCATCAATGAACCTTGTCGTAATAAAAAAACAATAAAAGGAACTAGGAAATCAATAACGCCCACGGGAGTTGACCAGTCCTGTAGCCCACTAGGTGGCCTGGTCTTGATGCGTCAACCTCACCAGAGGTCACTTCACAACGATCCCATGCTGACCAAGGCAATAACCTTGATCCATTTACGTGCTACATAGCCTTCCCAATTTAGTGCCTTCTTTTGATAACTGTCGTTGATCCTTACAGGTTTTAGATAGCCACCACCAGATGGCATTGTCAATATTACATACAATTCCCGGGCAGTTCGGATGCGGACTCGTAGATGGCGCTAAAACTGCCACCCTACCCCCTGACAAGGGTAACGAGTCCGTAACGAAATCCACTTGCATAATGGGGGGGTCCAAATCCGCAGGGAATCCGTGGACTGAGGTGGAGGGGGACGGGGGAGGGGGAGAACCGCATAGCTTGAAATTCCTTAGGAATCACTATTAGAAAATCTATTTGAAAGTCCTACTAGGAAATCTGTACTGGGGAATTTCCCCAAGAAACCTCTAGGAACCTACTAGAGTTCCTACTAAACTTCCCTTTGATACGTACTAGAATCCTACTAGAATTCCACCTAGACATCCTACTAGGAAGCATACTAGAATTCCTACTAGACTTCCGACGGAAATATTACTAGGAATCCCCTAGAAATTCCCTAAAATTTTCCCTTAGAAATCCTATTAGAAATAACCCAAGAAATCCTACTAGAAAAACTACTAGAAATACTACTAGAAACCCTAGGAATCATACTAGAAACCCTATGAATCCTACTAGAAATACTACAGGGAATCCCACTGGAAATCTTACTAGAAATCATCCTATAAATCCTACTAGAAATCCCCTAGAATCCTACTAGACATCCCCTATAAATTCCCCTAGAAATCCTAATAAAAATCATAGAAATCCTACTAAAAATCACATAGAAAACCTACTAGAAATCACTTAGAAAACCTACTAGAAATCACTTAGAAAACCTACTAGAAATCACTTAGAAAACCTACTAGAAATCACTTAGAAAACCTACTAGAAATCACTTAGAAAACCTACTAGAAATTCTACTAGAAATTCCCCCTAGAAATCCTACTAGAAATCTTACTAGGAATCATACTAGAAATTCTAGAAATCGTACTAGAAATTCTACTAGGGACATCCTTGAAATCCTTTTAGAAATCCTAATAGGAATCACATAGAAATCCTATTTGGAATCCTACTAGAAATCACATGGAAATCCTAATAGAAATCCTAATGGGAATCACCTATAAATCATCAAGTGAAACTCCCCCTGACGCCTATACATATTACTAGAAGAAAATCCACAAGAAATCCATGGGAAATCCTCGTGAAATTCCCCTAGGAACCTATCAGAAATCCTACCTACTTGAAATCCCCTAGGAAATCCTACTGAATCCCACTCGAAATTCCCATAAAATCCTACTATATTCCGCTACAAGCCCATAAAACCTTACTAAGAAATCCCCTATAACTTCCGACTATAAATCCTACTAAATCCCTATAAATCTCCTAGGGATCCTACTATAGGAATTCCCCCCTAAAATGGCTATTAGACAAATACATGTGGAAAGCCTACTGGAGGGAGGAGGGGGGGGGTTCAAGTAGGTGTGTCGTAGTAGGATTTCTAGTAGCATTTCTAGCAGGATTTCTACACGGACTCGTTACATTGTCAGGGGTAGAGTGGCAGTTCCAGCGCCATCTAAGAGTCCGCATCCGAACTCCCCGGGAATAGTATGTAATGTGGACAGTGCCATCTGGTGGTGGCTATCTAAAACCTGTAAATGGATCAGTAAGTAATTATCAATAGAAGGCACCAAACCGGAAGGCTATGTAGCACGTAAATGGATCAAGGTTCTTGCCTTGGTCAGCCAAGGATCGTTGTGAGTGACCTCTGGTGAGGTGGACGCATCAAGACCAGCGCCACCTAGTGTGTGCTACAGAGCACATTGTCAACTCCCCAGTGGTTAGTAGTATTTCCTAGTTCTCCAGTATCGACAAGTCATTGATGACTTTTTTGTAACCACAGCGTGACGTCTGAGGGCAGCGGTACTGGAGACGGCAGTTCATCTTGGGCAGTCCACAGTCTCCCTACATGGTCCTGGAAACGATCAAGTAAGCCGCCGCCGATGAAGCAGTGGTACTGCTAGTGCTTTAGTTTTGAAAATATCGCGTACCTTGGGGATGGCTTAGGGGAGACTGACGACAGGGAGGTGCCTGTTGAGTGTGATGCTAGCTGGTCGCTAGAGACTGCTGCCAGGGGATCCTACCCCTGTAGTTGTGTGTTTGTGGCCCCGCCCAGCGTGTACTCACCTATTTGTACTCACCTATTTGTGCTTGCAGGATCGAGCATTGATCTTGGATCCCGCCTTTCCAGCTATCGGTTGTTTACAGCAATGACTCCTGTCCCATTTCCCTATCATACCTAGTCTTAAAAGTATGAATAGTATTTGCTTCCACAACCTGTTCCCCAAG
Source organism: Procambarus virginalis (assembly GCA_020271785.1). Taxonomy (NCBI): domain Eukaryota; kingdom Metazoa; phylum Arthropoda; class Malacostraca; order Decapoda; family Cambaridae; genus Procambarus; species Procambarus virginalis. The sequence goes on from WNGS01057953.1 coordinate 6,511, forward strand.
TGCATTCCATTTTTCCACTACTCTCACGCTAAAAGAAAACTTCCTAACATCTCTGTGACTCATCTGAGTTTCCGTTTCCACCCATGTCCCCTCGTTATGTTATTATTACGTGTGAACATTTCATCTATTTCCACTTTGTCAATTCCCCTGAGTATTTTATATGTCCCTATCATATCTCCTCTCTCCCTTCTTTTCTCTAGTGTCGTAAGGTTCAGTTCCTTCAGCGCTCTTCATATCCCATCCCTCGTAACTCTGGGACAAGCCTCGTCGCAAACCTCTGAACCTTCTCCAGTTTCCTTATGTGTTTCTTCAGGTGGGGGCTCCATGATGGCGCGGCATACTCTAAGACGGGTCTCACGTAGGCAGTGTAAGCGCCCTAAAAGCCTCCTCATTTAGGTTTCTGAATGAAGTTCTAATTTTCGCCAGTGTAGAGTACGCTGCTGTCGTTATCCTATTTATATGTGCCTCAGGAGTTAGATTAGGTGTCACATCCACTCCCAGATCTCTTTCTCGAATCGTTACAGGTAGGCTGTTCCCCTTCATTGTGTACTGTCCCTTTGGTCTCCTATCACCTGATCCCATTTCCATAACTTTACATTTACTGGTGTTAAACTCCAGTAGCCATTTCCCTGACCATCTCTGCAACCTGTTTAAGTCCTCTTGGAGGATCCTACAATCCTCGTCTGTCACAACTCTTCTCATTAATTTTGCGTCATCCGCAAACATTGACATGTATGATTCCACTCCTGTAAACATGTCATTTACGTAAATTAGGAAGAGGATTGGTCCCAGCACCGATCCTTGAGGTACTCCACTTGTTACTGTTCGCCAGTCCGACTTCTCGCCCCTTACCATTACCCTCTGGCTCCTTCCTGTTAGGTAGTTCTTCACCCATTCTAGGGCATTTCCGCTCACTCCTGCCTGCTTCTCAAGTTTGTATAGCAGTCTCATGTGCGGTACTGTATCAAAGGCCTTTTGGCAGTCAAGAAATATGCAGTCAGCCCAGCCTTCTCTGTCCTGCCTTATCCATGTTACTTTATCATAGAATTCTAAAAGGTTTGTTAGGCATGATTTCCCTGTCCAGAACCCATGTTGGTGCTTGTTTACAAACCCAATGCTCTCCAGGTGCTCAACAAGTCGTAGCCTAATTATTCTTTCAAGTATTTTGCAGGGGATGCTTGTCAATGATACGGGTCTGTAGTTAAGTGCCTCCTCCCTATCACCTTTCTTGAAAATCGGTACGACATTTGCCTCCTTCCAGCAACTGGGAAATTCTCCCGACATAAGTGACTCATTAAAGATAATTGCCAGAGGCACGCTGAGAGCCTGCGCTGCCTCTTTAAGTATCCACGGTGATACTTTGTTTGGTCCAACAGCTTTATTTGCATCCAGTGTTGTCAACTGTTTCATTACCTCCTCTGCTGTCACCTCTATATCTGATAGGCTTTCATCTAGGGTAATCGCTTCTAACAATGGGAGCTGCTCAGGCTCGGTTGTGAACACTCCATGGAAATTTGCATTCAGTACCTCGCAGATTTCCTTGTCGCTTTCTGTATATGCCCCTTCTGTTTTCCTCAGTCTTGTCACTTGGTCATTTACCGACATCTTCCTTCTTATATGGCTATGTAGTAATTTAGGTTGCTTTTTCGCTTTGACTGCAATATCATTCTCATAATTTCTTTCCGACACTCGTCTTATGTTAATGTAATCATTCCTAGCTCTGTTACATCTAATCCTGTTGTCCTCTGTCCTTTGTCTTCTGTACTTCCTCCACTCCCTCCTGCTTCTCATTTTGCTTCCTGACATTGTCTATTAAACCATGGGTTATTATATTCCCTCCTGCTTTTTTCCTTTATTGTTGGAATATATCTCTCTTCAGCCTCCTTGCATTTCAATATGACTTGGTTCATCATACCTTGCACTGTTTTTCCTCTAAGTTCTTCCTCCCACTGCACTTCTCCCAGGTAGTCCCTTATCTTTCTGTAGTCCCCTTTTCTGTAATCTCGTGTGGCTGCGGTACTCTGCCAGCGAGTAGCTGGAGAGTGGTCGTGGGGGTACAGGCACCTCATGGCACTGTCAGTGGGCTGGCCCACGTATAGGTGAACTCGCCGGTGTTCTTCCCAGTAAGATTGGATACGCTACTGGACAGTGAAGAAATACTGGAGATTGATGAACTCTGCACGTGAGCACGTTTGATATCCTGAGCGAAAGGATTGTACATAGGTGTCGTAATAGCCTATCTGTTCTTTATATATTATTCATGGTGACGGTGTACATATATATACTTAACGGTGGTGGAAAGATATTTAATACATTGACAAAAGGAACAGTGTTTTGTTCATCCCCTCATTTTTTTTATGCACTACATAGCCACTTTCTTGAAAGCGTACTACCACTTGGGGTCGGATACTATCATTTTGGTTCTACCATCAAAAAACCTGGTTGCAACCCATAGTGGCCGTAACATAGGTTTTTGCTGATTTCAGAAATTAGCATATTTTCGGTATAAAAGGTCGAATTTTGAAAATAAAAATAGGTGCAAAGAGTCAGAATTCGGCTAAAAAATCACGCTCAGGAGTCAAATTTCCGACATTACAGATATTTTAAAACCTGCAAGAGGGTTCGGGCAAAATATGGCCAATTGCCGTTTTCAGTAATTAGCATATTTTCTGTATAAAAGTTAATAATTTGATAATGAAAATAGGTGCAGAGAGTCAGAATTCGGCTAAAAAATCACGATCAGGTATCAAATTTCCGTCATTACAGATATTTTAAAAACTGCATTGGGGTTTGGGCAAAATATGACCCATCGCCATTTTCTGTAATTAGTATATTTTCGGAACAAAAGGCCGTAATTTAATAATGAAAATAGATGCAGAGAGTCAGAATTCGGTTAAAAAATCACGCTCAGTAGTCAAATTTCCGGCATTTTGGATATTTTGAAAACTGCAGGGGGGTTTGGGCAAAATATGACCCAACGCCTTTCTCAGTAATTAGCATATCTTCGGTATAAAAGGTCTTATTTTGAAAATGAAAATATCTGCAGACAGTCAGAATTTGGCTCAAAATTCACGCTCAGGAATCAAATTTACGACATTTCAGATATTTTGAAAACAGCAGGGGGTTTGGGCAAAATATGACCCATCGCCGTTTTCTGCAATTAGCATATTTTCCGTACAAAGGGTCGTAATTTGAAAAGAAAAATAGGTGCATAGAGTCAGAATTCGGCTCAAAAATCACGCTCAGGAGTCAAATTTACGAAATTTGAAATATTTTGAAAACTACAGGGGGATTTGGGCAAAATATGACCCATCTCCGTTTTCTGTAATTAGCATATTATCGGGTCAAAAGGTCGTAATTTAAAAATGGAAATAGGTGCAAAGATTCAGAATTCGGCCCAAAAATCACTCTCAGGAGTCAAAATTTCGACATTTCAGATATTTTGAAAACTGCAGGGGGGTTTGGGCAAAATATGACCCATCGCCGTTTTCAGTAATTAGCATATTTTCGGTATAAAAGGTCGAAACTTGAAAATGTAAATAGGTGCAATGAGTCAGAATTCAGCTCAAAAATCACGCTCAGGGGTCAACTTCCTGACATTTTAGATATTTTGAAAACTGCAGGGGGGTTTGGGCAAAATGTGACCAATCGCCGTTTTCAGTAATTAGCATATTTTCCGTATAAAAGTTCGTATTTTGAAAATGAAAATAGGTGCAGAGAG
>WNGS01057954.1:0-10511 GCA_020271785.1 Procambarus virginalis
AGCCAGCAGGACTCCCTTAACTACACCTACAAGCCAGGCAGGACCCCCTTAACTACACCTACAAGCCAGGCAGGACCCCCTTAACTACTCAACAAGTCAGGCAGGACCCCCTTAACTACACCAACTAGCCAGGCAGGACCCCCTTAACTACACCAACAAGCCAGGCAGGACCCCTTAAGTACTCAACAAGCCAGGCAGGACCCCCTTAACTACACCAACTAGCCAGGCAGGACCCCCTTAACTACACCAACAAGCCAGGCAGGACCCCCTTAACTACACCAACAAGCCAGGCAGGACCCCCTTAACTCCACCAACAGGCCTTCAGGCTGTGTTATAACCATTACAACGTTATAAGATTCATTGCTATGAGTATAACACCTCGGTGAGCAGCCCGTCCTAACCTACCAGAGGACCTAAAACAGAAAATGGAACAGTACGTCACTGTCGCGAGCCGCTTCCATTCTCTTGTACGACAACTTTTAGGCCTTAGGTAACGCATACGAGCGAAAAGCGACGTTCTTTGTAGGAGGACAGGTTGGTGCGTCTCTCCGGAGCTGGAGACGCTGACGCTCCCATAGCTGCCGAGGTGAGCTAAGAATGACGGGGTAATATAGGCTAGGTGACCATTTTTTCCCCCCAGAGAGGAAAGTTTACATAGTGACCAGGTCACGGTGTTTCGGGGATTTCTTAGGGTTACCCCATTGCCAATGTTTGGAACTACATCACATGCAACCCACAATAGTTGGCTGACTCCCGGGCAACTTTGTACTGGTAGGTAATCAGAGCCGTCGAGTGCAATAATACACCAATAGTCTTGCGCAGTCTGGGAAGCGAACCATGACCAATTAGGTGACAGGCGTAGGTGTGAGGCTCCTATAGGAGGGGACAGCGACTGACCTATAAGGGCATAAAATCAAATCCGCACAATAGGAACCACAATGTAATGAGGAAACAACTTATAATATTATATACCTCCGCTGGTAACTATATGTATACCTCAGGCCAGTGGCCGTGACTTTGCCAGGCTCCGTGAGTGTGTCCGTGGCTGCCTCCGCCGGTGCCTCTGGCATGGACTCCGGCCGGAGAGAGGTCCTGCAGGAGGCGGGGAGTGGTGCTGGGGTCGCCTGCAGGTCACAGCACGGCGATATTATCGGTGCACTGGTTCTAGCGATACACAGCTCGCGTGAGAGGAGCCGCCTGTTGGGGTGGAGGCCGAGGGTATAATTATGATGGAGTCAGAGCATCCCTGGTGTTAGGGTGGCCCTGAGTGTGCTGGAGGAGGGCCGGGGCACCTGGCCGGGGCACCTGGCCGGGGCGCCTGGCCGGGGCACCTAGCTAGGGCTGCGGGACAGGTGTTTATACTAGTGATGTATCACCCGAATATCTTCTCTGGACTATTTTGCCCAGAGGTAATATATATATCTCCAGTGACAGGAAGATCAACCCAGTTGCGTCTGGGTACAGGTGACAGGAAGATCAACCCAGCTGCGTCTGGGTACAGGTGACAGGAAGATCAACCCAGCTGCGTCTGGGTACAGGTGACAGGAAGATCAACCCAGCTGCGTCTGGGTACAAGTGACAGGAAGATCAACCCAGCTGCGTCTGGGTACAGGTGACAGGAAGATCAACCCAGCTGCGTCTGGGTACAGGTGACAGGAAGATCAACCCAGCTGCGTCTGGGTACAGGTGACAGGAAGATCAACCCAGCTGCGTCTGGGTACAAGTGACAGGAAGATCAACCCAGCTGCGTCTGGGTACAAGTGACAGGAAGATCAACCCAGCTGCGTCTGGGTACAGGTGACAGGAAGATCAACCCAGCTGCGTCTGGGTACAAGTGACAGGAAGATCAACCCAGCTGCGTCTGGGTACAAGTGACAGGAAGATCAACCCAGCTGCGTCTGGGTACAGGTGACAAGAAGATCAACCCAGCTGCGTCTGGGTACAGGTGACAGGAAGATCAACCCAGCTGCGTCTGGGTACAGGTGACAGGAAGATCAACCCAGAGCAGATCCTTCCATCTGGGGTGGAAGGGGTGTCGTACCATGCTACTATAGCGATATGTGCACTCACAGGATGAGTGACTCTGCCTAATAAACTCGCCCTTCGGGGCAAAATAATAATAAAATAATGGTGAGATCGAGCAACATCATCACACTCCAGATACGGTGAATTAGGCGATGATGAGCACACAGTAACTGGTGTGACATTGACAGTGACAAGCACTAGTAATCTCATCAATAACCCCCACTAATAGTATGGTAATATACACTAGTATTATCACTGGAGTACACAAGTACTCAGAGAGCAATCATTAGCAACGATACCCAACCATATTACGATAGCTGTACCAGATATTAACACCAATAATCGCATTAACAGCAAGGTCGTCTTCCTCTCTGACAGTCTGAGAGAAATTCGACATTTAGCTCTACATAAAAAGCTGTTCAAATATTTGACAAAATACAAAACAAAAGCCACGACAAAAGTGGTATAAACAGAACTAAAACTCATCAAACAACGAAGGACAGAATATGGCTCCCGTGTGTACGCCAGGAGCCAGATTCACGAAGCAGTTACGCAAGTACTTGCGAACGTGTACATCTTTCCTCAATCTTTGACGGCTTTAGTTACATATATTAAACAGTTTACAAGCATAAAAAAAATTGCCAATCAACTGTTATTATTGTTATAAACAGCCTCCTGGTGCTTCGGAGCTCATTAACTGTTTATTAATTGTAAACAAAGCCGCCGAACATTGAGAAAAATTGTACAGGTTTCTAAGTGCTTTGCGTAACTTCTTCGTGAATCTGGCCCCAGGGCGTCACGTCGTTACGTACACCGGCCATAACCAACAACTGGAGGCAGGTCGTACTGTGAGCCTGCGAGTAGCTCACCACCGCCGGCAGGACGGTGGTAGAGGCGACCTTAGTGGGTAAACACAGGCCGAGAGTGTTTGTGTAACTCTCCCTGACCTTGGGGGAAACATTTCCTCGTGTTTCAAGCCTTTATCTGATTAGCCTTCTTAAATTTATTTCACGTTAATGTTCTCAATGTGCGAATTATCTCCGAACAAGCAGCCTTGAACGCGTGTGGCCCTTGAGACGAGCGAATAACTGCACTACAAGCCCCCGCAACAACATCCAATCATCCCCCAACAGGATTCGAACCCGTGGCCTCTGGATTACAAAGTCCAGCGCACTGTCTCCACTGCGTCGTAAAGACACAAACGCATTGTTTGCATTTTTAATTAAATATACATTGTCGGATGTTTAATTGATATGACAAATTGTCATATAAATTTTGAATGTGAAAAAATAGTTGAGGCTGAAGCCACAGGCGGCTTACTAGGCAGTGTCGTTAGTGCCCGGGTCGTTAAGATGGAGGTGGTTTGGGACGCGATGATGCACTGTGTAATATTGCCACAATGTTATCTAGATGATCACTCTCGAATGCAATTGAGGTAGACGGTAGAGCGACGGTCTCGCTTCGTACAGCTCGGCGTTCAATCCCCCGACCGTTCAAGTGGTTGGGCACCATTCCTTCCCTCCCCGTCCCATCCCAAATCCTAATTGTGACCCCTTCCAAGTGCTATATAGTCGAAATGGCTTAGCGCTTTCCTCTGATATTTCCCTCCTCTCAAATAAAAAAAATGCTGTTGCAAAGCGCAAACTTAATTGAAAATTTGAAGCTGGGACTCGCACGCGCGCGCACACACACACAGACTTCACGTGTGAAGATTGCTAGTTGAGAGGCGGGACCAAAGAACCGAAGCTGAACCCCCGCAAGATGTTTGAGCTTACACACACACATACACACTCGCACATTGCGTGTGTGCGTGTGTGTGTGTGTGTGTGTGTGTACTCACCTATTGTACTCACCTATTAGCGCATCAAACAACGAAGGACAAAATATGGCTCCCTTGTGTACGCCAGGAGCCAGATTCACGAAGCAGTTACGCAAGTGCTTGCGAACGTGTACATCTTTCCTCAATCTTCGACGGCTTTTGAGCAATCTTCAATGGCAAGGCTCAACGGCTTTTGAGCAATGTTCAATGGCAATCTTCGACGGCAATCTTCAATGTGTGTGTGTGTGTGTGTGTGTGTGTGTGTGTGTGTGTGTGTGTGTGTGTGTGTGTGTGTGTGTGTGTGTGTGTGTGTGTGTGTGTGTAAACAGTATACAGTGTGTATAATGTGTATATACCGTACGGGCGCCTGACAGCTTGGTTGGACAGCGCTTCGGATTCGAAGTCCTGAGGTTCCGGGTTCGATCCCCGGTGGAGGCGGAGACAAATGGGCAAAATGTTTCTTTCACCCTGATGCCCCTGTTTCCTAGCCGTAAATAGGTACCTGGGAGTTAGACAACTGCTACGGGCTGCTTCCTGGGGGGTGGAGGTCTGGTCGAGGACTGGGCCGCGGGGCCTCGAAATCATCTCAAGATAACTGCGTAGTCCTAAGGGTCCGGGTTCGATTCCCGGTCGAAGCAGAAACAAATGAACTGTTTTTTTGTCCTGATGCTAGACATAGCTAGCATATATATATGCTAGCTATATCTAACCTGGGAGTTAGACAGCTGCTACGGGCAGCTGTCTTACTCAATATCTGACCTCACCTCACCTATGCTCACGTAACCTAACAATTCGCATATGAACGAGAGGGAATCTGTGTGTACCAGAGACCTAGCCTAACCTAGCCTAACTAGGGTCCAGGATATATGTACTTGGGTATATATGTACTCACCTAGATGTGTTTGCAAGGTCGAGCTAGGCTCCTAGCCCCGCCTTCTGATTATGCTTAGATTGAAGTATTGTCTCATTACTCACGCTTTTAAAATTAAAATATTAAAATTATAAAATATATTAATTATATAATATAAAAATTATATATTAAAAATATAAAATTAAAATTAAAATTTTAAAAATTTTAAATTAAAATACTCACATTTAAAACTTTGATCTGAATTAGCTTCAACGATTTCAACGTCTAAGCTGTTCCACTTATTGACAGCTCTTAACACCGAGAAACGTTTTTGTCTGGCGTCCCTGAGACTCATTTGTGTCTCGAGTTTACATCTATGATCCCTCGTTCTGCGGTTCCTAGGCAGGTTTTACATGTTATCCTTTTCACGAATTGTATTTCCTCTTGCCTTCTGCCTGTCATGCAGTTGTTTCGAGCTTGCTTGTATTTCTCGTACTTTTGTGGGATGGGTATTTTCTATGTTGTTCCATTTCATAGTTTTGTGTTCTCTGGCTCTTTTGCAGTTTCTGAGTGTGTGTGTGAGAGAGAGAGAGAGAGAGAGAGAGAGAGAGAGAGAGAGAGAGAGAGAGAGAGAGAGAGGGAGAGAGTCCGTCTGGCTGTCTGATATTCAGTTCATGTTTCTTCAGATTTATTTCTTCATTGGCATATCATAGCATTTGCATATACACGTCGGAGCCAGGGTACCCGGTCTCTCCTTCACCTTCCTCATCCTCGACCCTTCTCTCCCCTCTCCTCTCCCCACCTCCTACCAAGCCACCACACCACCCCTCTCCCTCCCCATCATTATCCTCGTCTCCCTCTCCCTCTTCCCTACAATCCTCTCCCGCAACTTCCGGGATATATAATATATATAATATATATATATGTATATATATATATATATATATATATATATATATATATATATATATATATATATATATATATATACTGAATAATATTGAGTTATGAGTTAAGCTTGATTCCTTGATATTTCCGTCGCTAGCCCTTGACATCCTAGGCTCTCCTGCCATAGCCAGTTACACTCTGTGATAGGCTAGGCTGACCCATCAATACCGATTATACCCTGTGTTAGGCACGGTGGGCATCGCTCTTCATGGTTCAGTAGGATCTGTCTGCCCTCGCTGCATCCTCCAGGACTCTTGTGGCATCAACCGACACCAGCAGAGCCCAAGTCCAAAACGGTCGCTTCTTTGGACTTTTCTGTTGTGTAAAAATCATTTGTTTTCTCTGTCCGTTATCCCTTTTCTCAAGGGAATATGATAGAGTTGCTCGCCCCAAGTGAAGTCCCCAAGTGAAGTCCCTGGTACACGCCTGAGCACTTCACTAGAGCAGGGTAATAACAATTTGGTAATTATGTCCCCATTTGCCAACTCGAATATCTCTGGTGTGGCTCAGTTACAGCGTCGCTGCTGGACACTCAGTAAGATATCTGGCGTTCACAGAGAAATCACATTAAGGTGTTATATCAATGAACAAATCCAACAGGAGCCTTGATGAAGGGTTCGAACCTATGCACCAAGTGTTCCCAGAGAGCGTCTGGGAAACCCCAGTGCTTAGGCTCGAACCCTCAGCACGGCTCCTGTTGGATTTGTTCATTGATATAACACGTTTATGTGATTTCTCTGTGTATTGAAGGACTTTCTACAGTCAGAGGAGAATTACTGGTTGACAGAGCCCGAGTGCATTGGTGGGGGGGGGAATTGTGTGAAACCGCGGTTCGGCTTCAGTGGAAGCCTCGGGATCCTTGTGGGTACAGTAGTACTCCAGGTTACAATTCTTTTACCATGTCGTGGTACAGTCGACTAGAGAGCGTCTGGGAACACCGTATGTGTTTTTAAGCTTATGCTTCCTTATGTGTTTTTTAGATGGGGTGTCAAGATGGGGGCGGCATACTGTAGACTGGCCTCACATAGGTGATGCAGTGTATACAGTGATCTAAAATCCTACTTATTCAGGTTTCTTAAGGATGTTCTGACTTTTGCCAGCGTAGAGTATGCGACTGACGTTATTCTATTATATGAGCCGTTGGAGTTAGGTTCGGTGTTAAGTCCACTCCAGGATCCTTTTCTCTAGTTGTTATAGGGATCTAGTTTCCTTCATCATGTATCGGCCCTTCGGTCTCCTGAATCCTGATCCCATTTCCATCACCTTACACTTGCTGGTGTTGAACTCTAACAGCCATTTCTCGGACCAGCTCTGCAACTTGTTCAAGTCATTCTGGAGAATCTTACAATCCTCATCTGTCTCAATTCCTCATTAGTTTTGCATCATCTGCAAAGATTGCCATACAAGACTCAACTCCTGTAGTCAAGTCGTTTACATATATGAGGAATAGTATGAGAGCCAGCACCGCTCTTGTTGCTGTACGCCAGTCAGACTTCTCGCCCCCTCACTGTCACTCTGACACCTGTCCGTTAGGTAATTATTTACCCATGATAGTGCGTTGCCGCCTACTCCCGCCTCCCTCTCAAGTTGTATAGTAATCTCCTGTGTGGTAATGTATCAAAGGCTTCTTGGCAGTCCTGAAACATGCAATCTGCCCAGCCTCTCTGTCCTGCCTTATTTTCGTTACCTTATCATAAAACACCGGGAGGTTTGTGAGGCAAGATTTTCCTTCTCTAGAGCCGTGTTGTTGTTTACTTACAAACCCAATTCTTTCTAGGAGTGCAACTAGTCTTAGCCTCATAATTCTTTCAAGTAGTTTGCAAGGGATGCTTGTGAGTGACACTGGTCTGTCGTTAAGTGTTTCTTCTCTATTTCCTTTCTTGTAGATTGGCACCACATTAGCCTTCTTCCAGCAGCTGGCAATACCCTCCTTGTAAGGGACTCATTAAAGATTAGCGCTAGAGGTATGCTGAGGGTCTGTGCTGATTCTTTTAACATCCATGGTGATACTCTATCAGGCCCAGTAGCTTTAGCTACATCTGTGATGCTGGCTGTAGTCTTACTTCCTCCGCTGTACCTCAATATTAGAAGTTGCTCATCAGGGGCATCTTTCCCATCTTGCTCTGGGAGCTGTTCAAGCTCAGTAGTGAACACTCCATGGAAGCTGGCATTAAGGTCCTCAGAAATTTATTTATCAGTGTTTGTGTACTCGCCAAGTTGTGCTTGCGGGGGTTAAGCTGTGGCTCTTTGGTCCCGCCTCTCAACTGTCAATCAACTGATGTACAGATTCCTGAGCCTACTGGGCTCTGTCATATCCATGTGTGTGTGTGTGTGGTGTGTTGTGTGTGTGTGTGTGTGTGTGTGGGTGTGTGTGTGTGTGTGTGTGTGTGTGTGTGTGTGTGTGTACTCTCCTAGACATACTTGTTGAGTCAGTCATTACCTCCTAAGCCGGACATACCGCCACCGGACGCATAATATAATGTCAACCTCTCTCAGGTTGTCATCAAATTGTCTCCCAAACTGTTGATTAACTTGCCTTCAATAGTCCCTCTTAACACATTCCATTCATTTGCGACTGTTATGTTGGACGTTTTTGCTGATATCTCCACGACTATTTGTGTTTCGAGCTTCCAACCGTGACCCCAATCCATTGTTTCTCATTTGGAACCTAACTACCCCTCCCCCCCTTGTCTACTTTATCAATTCATTTTTATTGTTTTTTTCTTTCTAGCGAGGAGAGTTTCACGTTCCCTCGGCCCTTCGCTGTGCTTTGTTGCCTCACTTCTGGGATATGTCTTGGGAGCTGCATACTTTGGACTTGGTCTGACGTAAGTTGAAATCAGTCAACAGCATATGCAAAAATGCCAAGTATATATATGCGGGGTAGGTCTGAAGAACCCTGATTGACAAGGTCATTAGAGGACTGAAGACCTTGCCAGATTAAGGTGTATTAAAGCTACTTATATTTGTCATTTGTTGCATAAGCCGTAGCCTTTAATCTATTTATTGCAGTGAACTTGAGTCAGATTTTGGTTATATCTTCTCCGAGATGTTTCTCATCCTATGATGGGAATTGTCTCGTGTATTGCGCGGCCGAGGGAGCCGGTCGGCCGAGCGGACAGCACGCTGGACTTGTGATCCTGTGGTCCGGGTTCGATCCAGGCGCCGGCGAGAAACAATGGGCAGAGTTTCTTTCACCTATGCCCCTGTAACTAGCAGTAAAATAGGTACCTGGGTGTTAGTCAGCTGTCACGGGCTGCTTCCTGGGGGTGGAGGCCTGGTCGAGGACCGGGCCGCGGGGACACTAAAAAAAAAAGGCCTAAATCATCTCAAGAAAAAAAAAGTGTATATTTCACACTCCACGTCGCTTCTCGCCCCCTGTGTCTATTGCTTTTATAGTGTCGAGAGTACAGTTCAGTAGTCATCTTTTCGTCCACCTCTGAAACATGTCAAAGTCTCCCTACAAGCTTCTATAGTTCTCCCTATTTTAATTCTTCTCAATAACATTACATTGTCTACAATAATATTATTTCCTGTCAGGTCGTCGACATATACCAGGGTACAGGAGAGGGCCGCAGAGCGAGCCTTGCAGCGGCCGCGCTAGTGGCAGTTTGGCACTTTAACTTTCCTATCATTTCGCGACCTTCTGTTTCCTCACCGAGAGGTACTCCCTCACTGTCTAGTAATTTTTTTTTCAGTTATGTTACCTTTGTTCTTGATTATAAGATTATGGGACAGTGCCCTTTTATGTCCATTCTCAGGGGAGACAGCGTTCACTCTCTGGAACAGTACATTATAGAGACGTATAAAATACTTAGGGGATTGACAGAGTGGAAATAGACGAATGTTCACACAATACCAATAGAACGAGGGGACATGGGTGGAAGCTTGAGATTCAGATGAATCTCACAGATGTTCGAAAGTTTTCATTTAGCATGAGAGGAGTGAGGTAATGGGATAGACTAAAGGAACAGGTTGCAGAAGCAACTTCTATTGATAATTTTAAACGCAGATATGATAGGGAAATAGGACAGCAGTCATTGCTTTAAACGGAGAAATTAAGTGTGGCCACGGACAAAGAAAGTGTGGCCATGGACAAAGAAAGAGTGGCCATGGACAAAGAAAGTGTGGCCACGGACAAAGAAAGAGTGGCCATGGACAAAGAAAGAGTGGCCATGGACAAAGAAAGTGTGGCCACGGACAAAGAAAGTGTGGCCACGGACAAAGAAAGTGTGGCCACGGACAAAGAAAGTGTGGCCACGGACAAAGAAAGTGTGGCCACGGACAAAGAAAGTGTAGCCACGGGACAAAGAAAGTGTGGCCACGGACAAAAAAGTGTAGCCGGACAAAGAAAGTGTGTCACGAACAAAGAAAGTGTGGTCACGGACAAACACTGCAAGAACAAAGAAAACAGCGTAACCCCAACGCAGAAATAAGCCGATTGAGGAAGTAATTCAATAAAGAAATTCAGAGAAGCAAAACATACGAGCGGGTGAAAGGTTAAACACCAAGAAAGAGGAAGATGATAATATAGAATAATTGGCAGATGAACCAAGGAACAGGAAATAAAGACATGATAAACATGCTAAGAGGAAAATTGGGAAAGCCACTGAGAAGCAGAGAGAGAACCGAGAGAGAGGAGAGAAAGAGAGAGAGAAGAGAGTAGAGAGAGAGAGAGTAGAGAGAGAAGAGAGAGAGAGGAGAGAGAGAGAGAGAGAGAGAGAGAGAAGAGCAATGAGAGGCAAGAGAGGAAAGAAATAAATGTGAAAAGGACAAGGAAAGGGAGGAAACGCAAGGAAAAAAAGGAAAGCGGAGTCAGAAGAGAAGGGAAATACGATTTACACCTATTGGAGCTGCTGAGAGTGGATA
>WNGS01057971.1:15292-25362 GCA_020271785.1 Procambarus virginalis
TTCATAGGCGTTTGTGAACAAAAGAAATACCAAAATTATTGATTTCAACTGTAATTTTCGATATATATATATATATATATATATATATATATATATATATATATATATATATATATATATATATATATATATATATATATATATATTATATATATATATATATATATATATATATATATATATATATATATATTATATATGACAGTGTCAGACCACGGAGGAAAATTGAAACAGGAATTTCCTTAAGTACTTTCGTATATTAATACATCTTCAGAAGGAGTCCAGGACGGACCGAAACGTCGTTGTCCCTTCACCTTCTAGTGTGTGGTCTGGTCAACATCCCATACCACTATCTACTAACAGTAATCTACTAACTTGTGGCAACAAGTACTGGGTGCCGCTCCTTCTGATATATATAATTAAAAGTAAATTTACATTATTTTTTATGCACAGCTTAACGAGATTGACAATATCATCAGCAGGCAGGATAATACATGATTCATTAATTCATGAGCAATGTAATCAACAATATCATCAACAGCAACTTTAGTAAACGACGAACAAATGTTAACATTGATTAAACATACGTAGGAGGGAAGAAGTAGTAGTAGAGAAGCCACTGAGAGAGTGGAGCTGGTAAGATAGGGCACCACTAAAGATGGAAGGTAACGGGTCTGTGGCGACACATATATGCCTCCTGCTGGAGCTGTTTGTGTCAGTGGGAGAGCGTCCCTACCACCACCACTACCACCACACTCTTGTGCTGGTGGTGTGCCTCTACCTGCACCCCATGCTCCAGTCTTCCCCCCACACACCTGCAGTGCCAGGCAGGTGCCACCCAGGCTCCAGTGTTCCCCCCCACACCTGCAGTGCCAGGCAGGTGCCACCCCCAGGCTCCACTCTTCTCACACACCTGCAGTACCAGGCAGGTGCCACTCCCAGGCTCCACTCTTCCCACACACCTGCAGTACCAGGCAGGTGCCACTCCCAGGCTCCACTCTTCCCCCACACCTGCAGTCCCAGGAAGGTGCCACCCCCAGGCTCCACTCTTCCCCCACACACCTGCAGTACCAGACAGGTGCCACCCCAGGCTCCACTCTTCCCCCACACCTGCAGTCCCAGGAAGGTGCCACCCCCAGGCTCCACTCTTCCCACACACCTGCAGTACCAGAC
This sequence comes from Procambarus virginalis, assembly GCA_020271785.1. Lineage (NCBI taxonomy): Eukaryota > Metazoa > Arthropoda > Malacostraca > Decapoda > Cambaridae > Procambarus > Procambarus virginalis. The sequence continues at coordinate 16,466 of WNGS01057971.1, forward strand.
AGGTGCCACCCCAGGCTCCACACTCACCGCGACACACGTCCGATTAAGCACCACTTCTCTGTAGCCAAGCAGTGAGGCGGAGACCACAGAGTTGTGAGTATCGGTGCCTCTGTTCTCTGGTCAAACACTGGGGCTGGCCGGAGGGGAAAAGGAGGGAAAAGGAGGAAAAAAAGGAGGGGAAAAAGAGGTGGTCTGGGAAGACAAGATTGAGGCAGCAAAGCCCTTGCCCTTGTGAAGAACAAGGGAGATAAGGCAGGCTGAGATATATGAGGATAACATACGCTATCCTTCCGTCCACTATACTCTGGCCGGGTAGCTACCATGCCTGAGACCAGCGCTAAGTTGATGTGACTCGACTGGGATATGAGGACAAGAACTTGGGATATGAGGACAAGGAACTGGGATATGAGGACAAGGAACTGGGATATGAGGACAAGGAACTCGGATATAAGGACATGGGATGTGAGGACAAGGAACTGGAATATGAGGACAAGGAACTGGGATATAACGACAAGAACTTGGGATGTGAGGACAAGGACCTGGGATATGAGGACAAGGAACTGGGATGTGAGGACAAGAACTTGGGATATGAGGACAAGGAACTGGAATATGAGGACAAGGAGCTGGGATATGAGGACAAGGACCTGGGATATGAGGACAAGGAACTGGGATATAAGGACAAGAACTTGGGATATGAGGACAAGGACCTGGGATATGAGGACAAGGACTTGGGATATGAGGACAAGGAGCTGGGATATGAGGACAAGGACCTGGGATATGAGGACAAGGACTTGGGATATGAGGACAAGGAGCTGGGACATGAGGACAAGGACCTGGGATATGAGGACAAGGAGCTGGGATATGAGGACAAGGAGCTGGGATATGAGGACAAGGACTTGGGATATGAGGACAAGGAACTGGGATACGAGGACACATGCCCACACACTAGCCGAGTGCCCGGGCTACCCACTGGGTATATACATAACAGCACAGTTGAAGTCAATGCTAATCACACTGAATTGTTATTAGTAGTGTACAGTTTAACTGGACGGACAGATGGCTGCCTCGTTCGCTTAGTGCTTAACATAATTAATGAGTTTTGAACCTTGTTAAACAATGGAAAACAATACCAATCTAAATATTTATGGCAAATTTTAATTATGGTAATTTTTTTATTTATGGAAATTTTTTTGATGGCATTTTTTTTATTTATGGTAAATTTTAATTTAAAACAAATGGTAATTATTTATGCAAAATTATAATAATCTTGTCGCATTTCAATTTAACTGTTCATTTTCTTTACCTAATCTGGCCTTCAAGGTGTGTATGGAGGTGGCTTCCAGAACCACTACTTCTTTCAACCTATTCTCCTTGTTAACTAACCCTACAGGGTATGAAGACTTCCTGGCGTCCATTCCACTCATATTGTGTCTCCAGCTTCAACCTGTGTCCTCTTGTCCTGCTTTCTCTGTCTGAAGATGCTGTTCTTGTTCATCTAATCTAGTCCCCTCAGTATCTCGTATGATGTGATCATATTCCCTGTGTTTCTTCTAGTTTCTAGTGTTGTGAGTGGTGTGGTGGTGGTATATTGTGATGAGTGATTATGAGGTGAAATGAGCAGCAGACGGGGGTCTGAGAGAAAGGGGTCTGAGAGACAGGAGTCTGAGAGACAGGAGTCTGAGAGACAGGGGTCTGAGAGACAGGAGTCTGAGAGACAGGAGTCTGAGAGACAGGGGTCTGAGAGACAGGAGTCTGAGAGACAGGAGTCTGAGAGACAGGAGTCTGAGAGACAGGGGTCTGAGAGACAGGAGTCTGAGAGACAGGAGTCTGAGAGACAGGGGTCTGAGAGGCAGGAGTCTGAGAGACAGGAGTCTGAGAGACAGGAGTCTGAGAGACAGGGGTCTGAGAGACAGGAGTCTGAGAGACAGGAGTCTGAGAGACAGGGGTCTGAGAGACAGGAGTCTGAGAGACAGGGGTCTGAGAGACAGGAGTCTGAGAGACAGGAGTCTGAGAGACAGGAGTCTGAGAGACAGGAGTCTGAGAGACAGGAGTCTGAGAGACAGGGGTCTGAGAGACAGGAGTCTGAGAGACAGGAGTCTGAGAGACAGGGGTCTGAGAGACAGGAGTCTGAGAGACAGGAGTCTGAGAGACAGGAGTCTGAGAGACAGGAGTCTGAGAGACAGGAGTCTGAGAGACAGGGGTCTGAGAGACAGGAGTCTGAGAGACAGGAGTCTGAGAGACAGGGGTCTGAGAGACAGGAGTCTGAGAGACAGGAGTCTGAGAGAGAGGGGTCTGAGAGACAGGAGTCTGACAGACAGGAGTCTGAGAGACAGGGGTCTGACAGACAGGGGTCTGAGAGACAGGAGTCTGAGAGACAGGAGTCTGAGAGACAGGGGTCTGAGAGACAGGAGTCTGAGAGACAGGGGTCTGAGAGACAGGGGTCTGAGAGACAGGAGTCTGAGAGACAGGAGTCTGAGAGACAGGGGTCTGACAGACAGGGGACTGAGAGAGCAGAGTGGCGAAAAAAGAGTTTAAGGGACACAGAAAACAAGTGAGAGGTAAAGGGAGGTGTGGGAGAGGGGAAGGGGGGGGAGGTTATATAAGTGCAAAGAGTATGGGAAGTAAAGGGTGGGGTTGAGGTTAAGGGGCACAGTGTGTGGGGGGGGGGAACTGACAGATGGTGCTTGCGTTACACATGGACATAACTCACTACCAAAATAACACATGTTTCCAAGAGGTCTGAACACCCCCTCCGCCCCCCCCCCTTCCCCAGACCCACACACAATAATCCTAGCCCAATATTTACACACAATAATCCTAGCCCAATATTTACCCACACAATAATCCTAGCCCAATATTCCCCCACAATAATCCTAGCCCAATATTCCCCCACAATAATCCTAGCCCAATATTCCCCCACAATAATCCTAGCCCAATATTTACACACAATAATCCTAGCCCAATATTTACCCACACAATAATCCTAGCCCAATATTTACCAACAATAATCCTAGCCCAATATTCACACTCACAATAATCCTAGCCCAATATTCACACACAATAATCCTAGCCCAATATTCCCCCACAATAATCCTAGCCCAATATTTACACACAATAATCCTAGCCCAATATTTACCCACACAATAATCCTAGCCCAATATTTACCAACAATAATCCTAGCCCAATATTCACACACAATAATCCTAGCCCAATATTCCCCCACAATAATCCTAGCCCAATATTCACACTCACAATAATCCTAGCCCAATATTCACACTCACAATAATCCTAGCCCAATATTCACACACAATAATCCTAGCCCAATATTCACCCACAATAATCCTAGCCCAATATTCACCCACAATAATCCTAGCCCAATATTCACACACAATAATCCTAGCCCAATATTCACACTCACAATAATCCTAGCCCAATATTCCCCCACAATAATCCTAGCCCAATATTCCCCCACAATAATCCTAGCCCAATATTCACACTCACAATAATCCTAGCCCAATATTCACACTCACAATAATCCTAGCCCAATATTCACACTCACAATAATCCTAGCCCAATATTCACCCACAATAATCCTAGCCCAATATTCACCCACAATAATCCTAGCCCAATATTCACACTCACAATAATCCTAGCCCAATATTCACCCACAATAATCCTAGCCCAATATTCACACACAATAATCCTAACCCAATATTCACACACAATAATCCTAGCCCAATATTCACACTCACAATAATCCTAGCCCAATATTCACCCACAATAATCCTAGCCCAATATTCACACACAATAATCCTAACCCAATATTCACCCACAATAATCCTAGCCCAATATTCACACTCACAATAATCCTAGCCCAATATTCACCCACAATAATCCTAGCCCAATATTCACCCACAACAATCCTAGCCCAATATTCACACACAATAATCCTAGCCCAATATTCCCCCACAATAATCCTAGCCCAATATTCACCCACAATAATCCTAGCCCAATATTCACCCACAATAATCCTAGCCCAATATTCACCCACAATAATCCTAGCCCAATATTCACCCACAACAATCCTAGCCCAATATTCACTCACAATAATCCTAGCCCAATATTCACACACAATAATCCTAGCCCAATATTCACACACAATAATCCTAACCCAATATTCACACACAATAATCCTAGCCCAATATTCACACACAACAATCCTAACCCAATATTCACACACAATAATCCTAGCCCAATATTCCCCCACAATAATCCTAGCCCAATATTCACACACAATAATCCTAACCCAATATTCACACACAATAATCCTAGCCCAATATTCACACACAATAATCCTAGCCCAATATTCACACACAATAATCCTAACCCAATATTCACACACAATAATCCTAGCCCAATATTCACACACAATAATCCTAACCCAATATTCACACACAATAATCCTAGCCCAATATTTACCCAAACTATTACATCCATGAAAATCCATTAACCAAAAGATTGCCAACTTTATTTGATTATATTTTGTTCGCTGGTTATTGGTAGGTTATTGTACGTGTGTAGCCGAGCTGGGTGGTGGTGGTAGGTGGTGGTGGTAGGTGGTGGTTGGTGGTGGTGGGTGGTGGTGGTAGGTGGTGGTGGTAGGTGGTGGTGGGTGGTGGTAGGTGGTGGTGGTAGGTGGTGGTGGGTGGTGGTGGGTGGTGGTGGTAGGTGGTGGTGGGTGGTGGTAGTAGGTGGTGGGCGGTGGTGGGGGTGTTGGTGGGTGTGTGGTACACAGGTGTACCACACACCTCCAGGTACACAGGTCCAATGCCTGCTAAGCCCCCACCACCACCTCCCACCCCACAAAAAACAGTCTTCAAACCCAAATACTTCGAGCGTTGATGTTATATTCCGGTAGTGGCGAGCGAAGCATTCTGGGACGAGTGCTTTTAAACGACAGCTGCTTAACGGGAAATGTGAAGAAAACAATGCAGAGTGAGCATGCACTCAGCATGCACTCAGCATGCACTCAGCCCCTGCCTCTCTCGCTGGAGTACTCACAAGTGCAGGCTACCACACTACTGCATTGGCTACAACAACAGCTTACTGAATTTGGTATAACAGGTTCTTGCAACACTGGGTTGACCAAGAGACTCCCTTCGTAACTACCTTGTAAACATTGCGTTGATCATCATCTGAGCTTCCATAAGCGTCATTACATTGAGATCAGTATCTCTCTCTCTTGCAGTTCATATGCTTGATGTGTTAGTACATCAACATTGGTATACGAGACGCTCAGGCTCTTCATCTCTGTTATCTCACCATATCAGGCCATCCCCAGCCTCGTTAGCATCTGATTTGGGACGAAGAAATGGATGCAGCTGAAGTTAGTTTAGCTCAGTTCATGGCACCTGGGAGTGGATTTCAACAGATATCGGATGGGTTATTGGTTGTTATTGGTCGGTGCTGGTGAATGTGGGGGGTGGGGGCAGGGTCATGGGGGGTTCCCCATGGGGGGGTATGGAGAGATGAATGTAGGGAGGATTTAGTGAGAAAGGAAGGGAAGGATGAAAGGATGGAGAGAGAAAGGGAAGGATGGAGGGATAGAGAGAGAGAGAGAGGGAAGAGTGGATGGGAAGCGGGTTACGAGATGGGGGTTATTTTATTTATACGAAGCGGGTTATTGTTGTCACGGTCCGTTAGACAGGACCACGCTGGTCCTAACGTTATGCCAGATGTCTAACGCATCTGGCATAACGGTGGCCCGGTATAACGCACCATGGATACTCCTGGTTACCAAATTGCACTATAGTATTGGCCTATAATTATGATTTAATGATTTACATCAAAACATTTTGATGCAAAATTCTCCTTGCAGTGAGGGAAGTTGCAGCAGAAGGAACAAGACACGGCCGGGGCCTGGAGCTAAGGCAGCAATAACCTTGTGAGTCACGCATTTGTATGCGATCCACAAGATTATTCTTGCTGTATATTTCATGAGTATGTATGTGTTGAGAGGTACCTAATGGTTATCTTGTGATCGTGTTGATCTTGGTACGGCTGGGCGCGGCTCGTCATCCCGGCTTTGTTTACACTTATTAAACACTTTATGAGCTCCGAGGCACTACCAGGCTTTTTACACCAATAACAACATTGACCCGTGAAACTTCCAATCTCGTAAATTCTAAAATAGATGTAAACAAAACAGCCATGATTAAGGAACGATGGAGAGATTTGGAGTGGGGTTGTGTGTATGGTTGATGGATCCCGGTATTTCAAAGGGAGCCGGTCGGCCGAGCGGACAGCACGCTGGACTTCTGATCCTGTGGTCCTGGGTTCGATCCCAGGCGCCGGCGAGAAACAATGGGCAGAGTTTCATTCACCCTATGCCCCTGTTACCTAGCAGTAAAATGCAGTAGACCTGGGTGTTAGTCAGCCGTCACGGGCAGCTTCCTGGCCGCGGGGACACTAAAAAGCCCCGAAATCATCTCAAAATAACCTCAAGATATCCCGGCGCACTGCACCAGGCCAAGCATATCGCAGGCAATATACCAAAGTCTAATAAAAGAGAATTAGTCCTCTTGACTCTGCATAGGTAATCAGTAGGTATAAAGGTAACATGGGCCAGAGTTTGACTACTATAATGTTTAAAGCCTCAACACTAACGGCTCTTAAAAATAGATGACTGGCAACATGGGTGACGGAGGTAGCACTGACAGTTCAGAAGCGGGACCAAAGAGCAGCTCAACCCCTGCAAGCACAACTATGTGAGTATACACAAGCACACATGTGTTCGGCAGCACCCTTGTTGCTCCCCCCTCCCCTCCCTCCCTCCAACGAAACAAGACTGTGTCCCCCAGAGGTAATCTTGCAGCCAGATATCACCTTACGATAAATGATCTAAACCAACAACCCAATAACATACTTCCAACTCATTTTTGGACACTAATGAAACACGTCAACTCAGCTCTTATAATGTGCATATTCGTGCAACTTGGTGTTGCAACCCCAGGCGGAGCTGGCATTGCTTGTTGAGTCGCTGAAGTTGGACCAAATAATTAAAAACGAAGTTATTTTGTCCTTACGAAGCGTCGTTGTCAACGCGAAACTTTCCAGACAACACTGAGAAGTGACGAGACTTTCTGCTTGGCCGGAGCTCCCAGTGAAGCATTGTTGGAGTGCGCGGCGAGGCGGTGTGTCGAGCCCCGAGTGAAGGACTGAGTGGAGAGAGAGAGAGAATGAGTGACGAGGGGGTAGCTGGGGGAGGTCTGAGACCCCAGCTACGGTCCCTCTCCACCTTTCATTTCCTGACATGTACTTGAGCGGGACTACTCTTCAAGCTCCCAGGTGAGGAGGCGGCCATTGAACACACAGCCAGCCACACGGAAGACCAAACTTTTGAACATGAGCCTAAAACCTGAGTTTATGATTTATTATTTTTTTGATAGCTCCACGTCCAGGGGGGGAGGGGTACTGGATCACTATTTTTATATATATATATATATATATATATATATAATATATATATATATATATATATATATATATATATATATATATTCTAGAAAGCTCAACATTTGGTTTTGGATGATGGTACTCTAGCTGCTTCCCCAGACTCCCTCCTGGAGGACATATAAATAATTCAGGAGCAAGGAGCAAGTCTAACCCTCGCCTTGAACTCTTCCAAGTGCGAAATAACCTCCACCAACCAGCACATAATAGAGCGAATAAAGGATGTTTTACCTAATATTCATATAACTAACCCTGAGGACAGCACACTCCTAGGTGCTCCACTTGGAGGGAATGCTAACGACGAGGTCCTTGGTAAGAAGATCACTGACCTGAAGAGGATGGATGGGAGGATTGAGGACATTGATGCTCATGATGCACTTTACCTCATCACCACATGCTTATCCCTCATCAGGCTGACCTACTTTCTTAGATGTTCGCCATCGTTCAATAATATTTGAAGAGTACGACAGCCTGCTGAAATTAATGTTAAGAAAAATCCCTCAACCTTTCTTTCAGCGACTCATAGTGAAAACAGGCCTCTCTTTTTGTCAGACTCGAGGGCCTCGGCGTTCGCACAGCAACACAAATTGCTGTACCAGCTTTCCTGTCCTCTTTATTGGCATCTGACAACCTTGTGAAGAAAATCCTACCCGATTACATAGGTCAACAGGCAGGGGTACAATACTCCAGCTTTACAGACTGCACCACCAAATGGGTCTCTCTTGCAGGACCAGTACCCTAACCACCACCTTCTAAAGCTCACAAGCATCCAGGAGGGATGGCCCCATTGTCAACCAAGCAGCTGCGACATGCCTAGAAGCTGCGACAACACCACATGACACTGCCCGACTTAAGAGCTGTGGCAGCTCCCTATGCAGGTGACTTCCTATTAGCAACCCCAATGTCAGCAACCGGCACTCGTCTCACACCGCAGGCCCTCCGAATTGCTGTGGCTCTCCGCCTCGCTGCCCCAGTCCACACCGAATACAGGTGTATTTGCGGCGAGACAGAGGCCGACAGATACGGACGGCATGGCCTTCTCTGTCAAAGGACAGGAGGATGGCATGCAAGACACGGCGAGGTTAACGACATTATTAAGAGAAGTCTTACCACACCTGGTTGTCCAGCAGAAAGAGAACTCCGTTACCTAATGCCCCGCAATTCTGACGAGCCTGTCGGTCGCCCAGACGGGATCACGGTGACCCCTGGAAGAATGGCAGACAGTTGGTGTTGGACTACACTGGCGACTTTAGCCAACTATAGTCAACACCTATGGTGACTTCAGTGCTACACAAGCAGGAGGAGCTGCCAATCACCGGGAAGCAGCCAAGCCTCGTAAATACAGAGATCTTGACCACCACTACAATTTTATCCCCATTGCCTCA
>WNGS01057978.1:0-12056 GCA_020271785.1 Procambarus virginalis
TTTTTGGACTGTCGGAAAGCCTTTGACACAGTACCCATAAAAGGTTGATGCATAAGCTGGAGAAACAGGCAGGAGTAACAGGTAGGGCGCTCCAGTGGATAAGGGAGTACCTAAGCAATAGGAAGCAGAGAGTTACAGTGAGGGGTGAGACCTCAGACTGGCGTGAAGTCACCAGTGGAGTCCCACAGGGCTCTGTACTTGGACCTATCCTGTTTCTGATATACGTAAATGATCTCCCAGAGGGTATAGACTCATTCCTCTCAATGTTTGCTGACGACGCCAAAATTATGAGAAGGATTAAGACAGAGGAGGACAGCTTGAGACTTCAAGAAGACCTGGACAAGCTGCAGGAATGGTCGAACAAATGGCTGTTAGAGTTTAACCCAAGCAAATGTAATGTAATGAAGATAGGGGTAGGAAGCAGGAGACCAGATACAAGGTATCATTTGGGAGATGAAATACTTCAAGAGTCAGAGAGAGAGAAAGACCTGGGGGTTGATATCACGCCAGACCTGTCCCCTGAAGCTCATATCAAGAGGATAACATCAGCAGCATATGCCAGGTTGGCTAACATAAGAACGGCCTTTAGAAACTTGTGTAAGGAATCTTTCAGAACATTATATACCACATATGTCAGACCAATCCTGGAGTATGCGGCTCCAGCATGGAGTCCCTATCTAGTCAAGCATAAGACTAAACTGGAAAAGGTTCAAAGGTTTGCCACCAGACTAGTACCCGAGCTGAGAGGTATGAGCTACGAGGAGCGACTACGGGAATTAAACCTCACTTCGTTGGAAGACAGAAGAGTTAGGGGGGACATGATCACCACATTCAAGATTCTCAGCGGAATCGACAGGGTTGATAGAGACAGGCTGTTTAACACAAGGGGCACACGCACTAGGGGACACAGGTGGAAACTGAGTGCCCAAATGAGCCACAGAGATATTAGAAAGAACTTTTTTAGTGTCAGAGTGGTTGACAAATGGAATGCATTAGGAAGCGATGTGGTGGAGGCTGACTCCATACACAGTTTCAAGTGTAGATATGATAGAGCCCATTAGGCTCAGGAAACTGTACACCTGTTGATTGACGGTTGAGAGGCGGGACCAAAGAGCCAGAGCTCAACCCCCGCAAGCACAACTAGGTGAGTACAACTAGGTGAGCACACACACACACACACACACACACACACACACACACACACACACACACACACACACACACACACACACACACACAGAAAGATCTAGGAGTTGATATCACACCAAACCTGTCTCCTGAAGCCCACATAAAGAGAATAACGTCTGCGGCATATGCGAGGCTGGCTAACATCAGAACGGCGTTCAGGAACCTGTGTAAGGAATCATTCAGAATCTTGTACACCACATATGTAAGACCAACCCTGGAGTACGCAGCCCCAGCATGGAGCCCGTACCTTGCCAAGCACAAGACGAAGCTGGAAAAAGTCCAAAGGTATGCTACTAGACTAGTCCCAGAACTAAGAGGCATGAGTTATGAGGAGAGGCTGCGGGAAATGCAACTTACGACACTGGAAGACAGAAGAGTAAGGGGGGACATGATCACAACCTACAAAATCCTCAGGGGAATTGACCGGGTAAACAAGGATGAACTATTCAACACTGGAGGGGCGCGAACAAGGGGACACAGGTGGAAGCTGAGTACCCAAATGAGCCACAAAGACATTAGAAAGAACTTTTTCAGTGTCAGAGTAGTTAGTAAATGGAATGCACTAGGAAGTGATGTGGTGGAGGCTGACTCCATACACAGTTTCAAATGTAGATATGATAGAGCCCAGTAGGCTCAGGAATCTGTACACCAGTTGATTGACGGTTGAGAGGCGGGACCAAAGAGCCAAAGCTCAACCCCCGCAAGCACAATTAGGTGAGTACAATTAGGTGAGTACACACACACACACACACACACACACACACACACACACACACACACAGATCAGAGAAAAAGATCAGTGGTAGTTGTAGGCATAAAAGAACAGGAAGGGTCCAATAGGCAGGAATGGAATAGCAAGGGTAGAGAGGCAGTACATGGGCTACTGAAGGGGTTACAGATAGAAGGGGCTGAACAAAACATTGAGAAGGTTTTCAGGTTGGGCTGGTACAACAAGGACAGAAACCGACTGGTAAAGGTGGTGTTTACAAACGAGGCCACTAAAGAGGTTATTTTAGAAAGAAAGAGTCGTCTGCAGTATGTGGAGGGATACAAAAAAGTATTCCTGCAGAGGGAGAGGACGAAGGAGGAGAGAGCCAGGGCAGCAGAGGCATGGAGGAAGCGCATGGAGTGAGGAGTAAACCAGGAAATTGCAGCCCCCAACATAACAGTCCCAGAGACAAGAGGGGAACCCACAACCAGCATACCAGCAACACCAGAGGGGAGGACAACACCACCACCCCCCTCTGCACAGAAACCCTCCCTTTCCCTCATCCTACCTGCCCCCACTCAAATGTTCACCCAACCCTCCCTCCCCCCCCATCCCATTCTGACCCTGTCACCCCTTCTCCTATTCCCACCATGTTCCCCAACCCGCCTTCCCCCCCCCTATTCCCCCTCCCCCTTCATCCCATACCCCCCTATCCCTCCTCCCCCCTCACTCCGTATCCTCCATGTCCCCCCTATCTCCTTAACCCACATTCTACCTGTCCCCCCTTCCCTTGAACCCCCACCCCCACCCCAAAATCCACAGAGACCCTGCAAACCACCTCACAGATCTCCTCACCCAGGGAACAGCTTTCCACATCAGCAGAATGCTCGCCAAGAAGGGGACAAGAAAATAAACAGAAGAAAGTGAGCTTCAAGGCAATGTATACTAACATAGATGGGATTACAAATAAAATAAGTGAACTCGGAGAATGGGCACTAGAAGAAAACCCAGACATGATAGCACTCAAAGAAACAAAACTAACGAAAACCATAACAAACGCAGTGTTTCCACAGGGCTACTATGTAGTGAGGTAAGAGAGGGAAGGGAGAGGAGGAGGAGGTGGTGTAGCTTTGCTGATAAGAAAAAGTTGTAGTTTTGAAGGGATGGTAATTCAGAACTGTGAAGGTTTCAGTGACTGCATATCAGGCACCATAGCAACTGGAGGACAGAAAATTATAGTAGTAGTAGTCATATATAACCCCCCACCGAATGACAGAAGACCCAGACAGGAATATGATAGAAACAACTTGGCCACCATCAATATAATGGAGAGAGCAGCTTCTGTGGCTAGCAGGACCGGATCCAGACTACTAATCATGGGAGACTTCAACCATGGGAAGATAGATTGGGGGAACAGAGACCCACATGGAGGACCAGACACATGGAGAGCAAAGCTGCTGGATGTGGCAACAAAAAACTTTTTAAGTCAACACGTCAAGGGACCGACAAGAATGAGAGAGGATGAACCAGCCTTGCTTGATCTGATATTTACCCTAAATGAGTCGGATATAAGGGAAGTTAAGTTCGAAGCCCCCCTGGGAATGAGTGATCATAGTGTAATTACCTTAATAATTATTACCTAAGTGTAGTTACAGGATGAGAGCTATGCTCGTGGTGTCCCGTCTTCCCAGCACTCTTTGTCACATAACGCTTTGAAACTACTGACGGTCTTGGCCTCCACCACCTTCTCCCCTAACATGTTCCAACCGTCTACCACTCTGTTTGCGAAAGTGAATTTTCTTATATTTCTTCGGCAACTGTGTTTAGCTAGTTTATATCTATGACCTCCTGTTCTTAAAGTTCCAGGTCTCAGGAAATCTTCCCTATCGATTTTATCAATTCCTGTTACTATATTGTATGTAGTGATCATATCACCTCTTTTTCTTCTGTCTTCTAGTTTTGCCATATTTAATGCCTCTAACCTCTCCTCGTAGCTCTTGCCCATCAGTTCTGGGAGCCACTTAGTAGCATGTCTTTGCACCTTTTCCAGTTTGTTGATGTGCTTCTTAAGATATGGGCACCACACAACTGCTGCATATTCTAGCTTTGGCCTAACAAAAGTCGTGAACAATTTCTTTAGTATATCGCCGTCCATGTATTTAAAAGCAATTCTGAAGTTAGAAAGCGTGGCATAGGCTCCTCGCACAATAATCTTTATGTGGTCCTCAGGTGATAGTTTTCTATCTAGAACAACCCCCTAGATCTCTTTCTTTATCAGAATTCTTTAAAGATTTCTCACCTAATATATAGGTTGTGTGGGGTCTGTGTTCTATTATTCCACATTCCATAACACGGCATTTATTAACATTAAATTCCATTTGCCAAGTGGTGCTCCATATACTTATTTTGTCCAGGTCATCTTGAAGGGCATGACAATAATCTAAGTTTCTTATCCTTCCTGTTATCTTAGCATCATCAGCAAACATGTTTATATAATTCTGTATACCAACTGGTAGATCATTTATGTAGACAATAAACATCACTGTTGCAAGAACTGAACCCTGTGGTACACCAGTTGTGACATTTCTCCAGTCCGATACATTGCCTCTGATCACAGCCCTCATTTTTCTATCAGTCAGAAAATTTTTCATCCATGTTAGAAGCGTACCTGTCACTCCTCCAATATTTTCCAGTTTCCAGAACAACCTCTTATGTGGAACTCTGTCGAAAGCCTTATTTAGGTCCAGATAGATGCAGTCAACCCAACCATCTCTTTCCTGTAATATCTCTGTTGCTCGATCATAGAAACTGATTAAATTCGATGCACAGGATCTTCCAGATCGAAAACCATACTGTCTGTCTGATATTATATCATTTCTCTCCAGGTGTTCTACCCATTTAGATTTAATTATTTTTTCCAATATTTTGACTATTACACTTGTCAATGATACCGGTCTATAATTAAGGGAGTCTTCCCTGCTTCCACTTGTGTAGATTGGAATTATGTTAGCCTTTTTCCACACATCAGCTACAACTCCTGTAAACAGGGATGCCTGAAAAGTAAGTTGAAGAGGAATGCTGAGCTCAGGTGCACATTCTCTCAGAACCCATGGTGAAACTCCATCTGGACCAACTGCTTTGTTCTTATTTAGCTCCATGAGCATTTTTTCCACTTCGTCTCTAGACACCTCTATGTGCTCTATGTTGTTCTCTGGAATTCTTATTGTATCTGGTTCCCTGAAGATTTCATTTTGTACAAACACACTTTGGAACTTTTCGTTTAATGTTTCACACATTTCCTTTTCATTTTCTGTGAATATATTTCCCATTTTCAAGCTCTGAATATTATCCTTTACCTGCAATTTGTTGTTTATGAATTTATAGAAAAGACCTGGTTCTGTTTTACATTTGTCTGCAATCCCTTTTTCAAAATTTCTTTCTGCCTCTCTCCTCACTGCCGTGTAGTTGTTTCTCGCATCTTTGTATCGCTGGTATGTTTGGGGGTTTGGCCTCTTCCTGTATTGATTCCATTTTTGTGTCTTTTGGTCTCTGGCCCTCTCGCACTTTCTGTTGAACCAATCCTGTTTCCTAGTTCTGCTTCTCTGTTTTGGTATAAATTTTTTGTGCCTTTATCATATATTTCACAAAACTTGACATACATCTCATTCACTTCCTTGCCTAGCAACAAGTCTGTCCAATTATACTCATTAAAAAGTTTTCTAAGGTTGCCATAATGTCCTCTCCTAAAATCAGGTTTTTCAGTTGCATCGACCGTCATATTTTCTTCCAGATTATATCGCATTGCATACTTTATTCCCAAAAAGACATGGTCACTTTTACCCAAGGGAGGAAGGTACTGAATGTCAAATATTTCTTCCTCCTTCCTGGTAAATATCAAATCTAGCATGGAGGGAACGTCCCCTTCCCTCATCCTCGTAGCTTGTTTAACATGTTGATACAAGAATGTTTCCAGGATGAGGTCTACAAATTTACAGGTCCAGAAATCTTCTGTTTTAGCTTCATATGCTTCCCAGTCTATGGATTTCAAGTTGAAGTCGCCGACTATCAACAGTCGTGAACTATCGTTATCCGCTCTCACTATGATCTCTCTCATTATTGTTATAAGACCTTCTTGTTTACTATCTAGCTCCTCCTTTGACCATGTGCTGCTTAGCGGTGGACTATATGCATTTATGATCATTTGTTTATCATCCTCATGGCAGATCTCTAGTGCTATTATGTCAACTTCTTGTGGATTGGCAGTCATTATTTCGTTCACCTTTAGGTGTTCTTTCACCAGCACAGCAACGCCACCGCCTTTCCTGATTCTTCTGTCCCGTCTCCAAATTGAGTAGCCCCTTGGGAATATGACCTCATTTAAAATAGCATCTTCAAGTTTTGTCTCCGTGAGTGCAACAATGTCTGGTGTCTGCAGCTGTTTATTGAGCTTTGACTAGGAGTTGAGCTAGGAATTATCAACCCCCAAAAAGAACTGGGAAACAAAGGGCTGGCGTACTGAAAGGGAAACTTTGAGGAGATGAATAAATTCCTAAGGGATATACATTGGGACACAGAAATCAGAACCAAGTCCGTACAAGACATGATGGACTATGTCACCCAAAAGTGTCAAGAGGCTGTAAGCAGGTTTGTCCCAGCCCGACAGGAAAAAAACAGAGAAGCAAAAGAAGAATCCGTGGTTTAATAGGGAATGTATGAAAGCAGAGGAGCTGAACAAAAGGGCATGGAGGAACTTCCGTAATAACAGAACACCAGAAAGTAGAGAGAGATACCAGAGAACCAGGAACGAGTATGTTAGTGTGAGAAGAGCAGCTGAGAAAAGGTATGAAAATGATATAGCTAATAAAGCCAAGACCGAACCAAAGCTACTACACAGTCACATCAGGAGGAAGACAACAGTGAAGGAACAAGTGATGAAACTTAGAACGGGCGAGGACAGGTACACTGAGAATGACAGAGAGGTGTGTGAAGAACTCAACAAAAGGTTCCAGGAGGTCTTTACAATAGAACAGGAAGACGTCACGGCGCTAGGAGAGGTGGCAGCAAACCAGGCGACCTTGGAATTGTTCGAAATTACAAGAGATGAGGTCAAGAAGCACCTATTGGAGCTGGATGTGAGAAAAGCTTTTGGGCTGGATGGAATCTCACCATGGGTATTGAAAGAGTGTGCAGGATCACTTTGCTTGCCACTCTCCATAGTGTATAGAAGGTCACTGGAAAAGGGAGACCTACCAGAAATATGGAAGACTGCTAATGGAGTCCCAATATACAAAAGAGTGACAGACAAGAGGCACTGAACTACAGGCCAGTGTCCTTAACTTGTATACCATTCAAGGTGATGGAGAAAATTGTGAGAAAAAACCTAGTAACACATCTGGAGAAGAGAGACTTCGTGACACCCCATCAACATGGGTTCAGGGAGGGTAAATCTTTCCTTACAGGCTTAATAGGCTACGATCAGGTGACAAAGATTAAGCAGGAAAGAGAAGGATGGGCGGACTGCATTTTTTTGGACTGTCAGAAAGCCTTTGACACAGTACCCCATAAAAGGTTGATGTCTAAGCTAGAGAAACAGGCAGGAGTAACAGGTAGGGCGCTCCAGTGGATAAGGGAGCAATAGCAATAGGAAGCAGAGAGTTACAGTGAGGGGTGAGACCTCAGACTGGCGTGAAGTCACCAGTGGATCCCACAGGGCTCTGTACTCGGACCTATCCTGTTTCTGATACACGTAAATGATCTCCCAGAGGGTATAGACTCATTCCTCTCAATGTTTGCTGACGACACCAAAATTATGAGAAGGATTAAGACAGAGGAGGACAGCTTGAGGCTTCAAGAAGACCTGGACAGCTGCAGGAATGGTCGAACAAATGGCTGTTAGAGTTTAACCAAAGCAAATGTAATGTAATGAAGATAGGGGTAGGAAGCAGGAGACCAGATACAAGGTATCATTTGGGAGATGAAATACTTCAAGAGTCAGAGAGAGAGAGAAAGACCTGGGGGTTGATATCACGCCAGACCTGTCCCCTGAAGCTCATATCAAGAGGATAACATCAGCAGCATATGCCAGGTTGGCTAACATAAGAACGGCCTTTAGAAACTTGTGTAAGGAATCTTTCAGAACATTATATACCACATATGTCAGACCAATCCTGGAGTATGCGGCTCCAGCATGGAGTCCCTATCTAGTCAAGCATAAGACTAAACTGGAAAAGGTTCAAAGGTTTGCCACCAGACTAGTACCCGAGCTGAGAGGTATGAGCTACGAGGAGCGACTGCGGGAATTAAACCTCACTTCGTTGGAAGACAGAAGAGTTAGGGGGGACATGATCACCACATTCAAGATTCTCAGGGGAATCGACAGGGTTGATAAAGACAGGCTGTTTAACACAAGGGGCACACGCACTAGGGGACACAGGTGGAAACTGAGTGCCCAAATGAGCCACAGAGATATTAGAAAGAACTTTTTTAGTGTCAGAGTGGTTGACAAATGGAATGCATTAGGAAGCGATGTGGTGGAGGCTGACTCCATACACAGTTTCAAGTGTAGATATGATAGAGCCCAATAGGCTCAGGAAACTGTACACCTGTTGATTGACGGTTGAGAGGCGGGACCAAAGAGCCAGAGCTCAACCCCGCAAGCACAACTAGGTGAGTACAACTAGGTGAGTACACACACACACACACACACACACACACACACACACACACACACACACACACACACACACACACACACACACACACACACACACAGAGGAAGCATCCTTTAACAGCTGTCAAACTCCCAGGTACCTATTTACTGCTAAGTAACAGGAGCATCAGGGTGAACGAAACTCTGCCCATTTGTTTCCGCCATCGCCGGGGATCGATCCCCCGGTCCTTTGGATTACGAGTCCCAAGCGCTGTCCACTCAGCCACAGGCCCCCATCTTCTCCCAGGGAGAAAGCTATGCAAGTTGTAAGTGAGTTGACTTTTGATTTTCAACATTAGTCTACTGAGAACAATCCTCTCAAGGACCTTACTCATGTATAGACATTGTCTATACAGTTCTAGCAGCCGACTGTTAGGTATGTCGGCAAGAAGCCTCAGGGCTTTGTCCTTCTTAAGTGCAGTTTTAAACTCAAATAGATAAATGTCATAAGCATCTTCTGGACTCATTTCACTATAGACAAATTTAATATTAAAACCCCTATTAACATAAGTACTAGTAAGTAGGTGTTGTAAAGTTTTGGGCAGATTCGATATGCAGGCTTTACCTGCATATTGTTCTAACAGCATGTCAGCATAAGCTGTTGGGGAATGATGAGCATGATTTGGGGTATTAGGTTTGGGGATCTTTTTAGAGAACTAGAGACTCCTGTGGGGAGTATATCTTTGCCAGTTTCAAAGGTGCTGAATCTGTCCTGACTGTGGGAGTAGTCTATAGAATTCCTAACACTGATGTGTCCGAATTCAACTCTAACCTTAGAAATCTAATACTGGATAACAGACTGAAAATAAACCATCTAATTATCTCAGGGGACTTTAATATTGACCTCTGCGAGCCTGAAAACCCTACTGCTGCTAGTTTCCTCAACTGTAGGAATTCCTGCTTCCTCATACCCTTAATCACCAGACCTACTAGAATCACCGATAGTACTGCCACGGCTCTTGATCACATCTGGACCAACATAACCTCTCCGCTTACTTCAGGGATAATCATTGATAGCACTACAGACCATTACCCCACATTTCTCCTAACCAACATAAACAAACCACCTCTAGAGACAAGGGAGATGAGCTTTAGGCTGCACAAAGAAACTGCTATAGGCAATTTTATAGCGGCTGCTACTAATATCACCTGAAAGTCCGAATTAGGTAACATAGGGGACATCAACCTAGCAGTGCAATCATTTCTTCAAAAAACTCTCAGCCTTTATAACACCAACTGTCCTATGCTAACGAAACAAGTCACAACTAAAAGGCTAAACAATCCTTGACTTACAAAGGGGATACTTAAATCAATTACTAAAAACATGACCTTAAGAAGAAGTATAGGTTAGAATCGTCTCCTAAGAATTTTCAAAGAATTACTCATCATTGCTATCTAAAATAATTAGAAGAGCCAAAATTAATACTATGAAGATAAATTTACCCAAACAAAGGGCAACATTAAGAAAACATGGAGCACAATTTCACAAATATTGGGATCAAAGAAGATTTTAAACAACAAACCAATACTCCTGTCCAATAATGATGGTCTGCTTTCAGCTTCTGATACTGCTATTGAGTTCAATAGGTTCTTCTCATCCATTGGGTCATCCCTTGCAAATGATATTCCATCTTCCATTACTAATGTTCAGGACTATCTTACAGGTAACTATCCACAGTCTCTGTACCTAACGCCTGCTAATTCCACTGATGTTAATGAGAAAATCCTTTCCCTTGAAACCAAATCTAGTGCCCTTGAGGAGATACCAACTCTAATTTACAAAAAAGCCTCCAGATCTTTAGCTCCTGCTATTGCATTGCTCTACAACAGGTCACTTGAACTCCAAACCTTTCCAGATATTCTAAAAAAAAAGCGAGAGTAACCCAGTCCACAAATGTGGTGATCTCACTGATGTCAAGAACTTCAGACCTATGTCAATTCTGCCAAACTTGTCAAAAATATTTGAAAACTCATCTACAAGCAGCTTTACTCTTATCTAGCCAAACACAATATACTTAGCTCTTGTCAATATGGTTTCAAACCCAAAAAAAGCACTAACGATGCACTAATTAGTATGATTAACTTGTTACATGCAATCTTGATAAAAGTGAGTTCCCTGTTGAGGTATTTGTGGACCTGCATGAGGCTTTTGACACTGTCAACCATCAAAACCTTCTTCTTAAATTACATCATTATGGAGTCAGAGGACACTCCCTGCAATACCGCAAATCTTACCTTACTGACAGGCTCCAGTATGTTTCTGTGAATAATTCAATTTCTCCAACCCTACCCATCAACACTGGTGTTCCTCAGGGCAGCATACTTGGCCCTCTCCTCTTTCTCATCTACATTAATGACTTTCCAAATGCCTCCCAACACCTCAAACCAGTTCTATTTGCTGACGACACAACCTTCATTTACTCCAGTCCTCGACCCCCTTGCTCTAAATGTCACAGTGAGTACTGAGCTAAATAAAGTCAATCTCTGGCTAACTGCCAACAAACTCACTCTTAACATTGACAAAACTTTCTATATTTTGTTTGGCAATAAATCCTCAAATTAAATAAATCTCAGGATAAACAATACCCAAATTTGTAACAAAGTAGATGGCAAATTCCTTGGCGTTCTGATTGACAATAAACTGAATTTCCAGGGACACATTCTAAATATATCAAAAAAGCTTAAAAAACTGTTGGCATTCTTTCTAAGATCAGATATTACGTACCTCGCTCTGCCCTGGTGACGCTCTATTACTCTTTCATCTATCCTTATCTCATCTATGGTATTTGTGCTTGGGGTTCTTCTACCCAAAAATCATTTACGTCCTCTAATTACTCAACACGAAGCTGCTATTAGAACAATATCTAACTCTGGCCCCAGACATCACTCGGTACTCTTACTCAAATCTCTGAATATGTTAGATATTATGTCACTGCACATCCTCTCATGTGTATTTTACTGTATATATATAAAATGCTGAACTGTAATGTCAATCCTGACCTCAAAAGATTCCTAGAAGGTTGTAACAGAACCCATGAGCACCACACCAGAAACAAATACAAATACAAATACAATACAAATATTTATTCAGGTAAAGTACTTACATACAAGGTGAGATACAAAAGTTGATGGATTTATAGATAGAGCTAGTACATAGGGGACATCAACCTAGAAGTGCAATATTTTCTTCAAAAAACTCTTATAGGACACCCACTGTCCTATGCTTACAAAACAAGTCACACCAAAAGGCTTAACAATCCCTGGCTTACAAAGGTAATTAAATCCATAATAAAAAACATGACCTTGAGAAGAAGTATAGGTTAGAAACCGTCTCCAAAGAATTCGCAAAGAATTACTCGTTATTGCTATCTAAGATAATTAGACGAGCCAAAACTAAATACTACGAAGATAAATTTACCCAAATAAAGAGCAACATTAAAAAAACTTGGA
>WNGS01057992.1:0-10285 GCA_020271785.1 Procambarus virginalis
ACGTTGTTAATATACCAGCCAGTAAATTACTCATTCCCTCCAGTACTCGCCTATTTGTAATTACCTATTTCTGCTTGCGGGGTTGAGCTTGGGCTCTTTGGTCCCGCCTCTCAACTGTCAATCAACTGGTGTAGTGTGTCCTGAACTTACTGGGCTCTTATCATATCTACATTTAAAACTGTGTATGGAGTCAGCCTCCACCACATCACTGCCTAATGCATTCCACCTGTTAACTACTCTGACACTGAAAAGTTCTTTCTAACGTCCCTGTGGCTCATATGGGTACTCAGTTTCCACCTGTGTCCCCTTGTTCGCGTCCCACCAGTGTTGAATAGTTTATCTTGTCTACCCTGGCTCCAGTGTGTGTGTGGGTGTGTGTGTGTGTGTGTAAACTTACCTAAGCTTTGCAGTGCTTGAAGGACCAAGCTTTAGTTCCTGGGCTCCCTCCTGTTTAGCTGGTTGACGTATGATTGGAATGAACATCTAGTTTATTTTTTAAATGATTAATCCGGCACTGCAAGACGTACCAGATCAACCGGGTTGTAGTTGATATGTGGGCCTGCGGGCAGCTGCAAGCAACAGCCTGTTGGCCCAAGTATCACAAGTCTGGATATTATCTGGAGAGGGCTCCGGAGTTCTTCCACTCCCTGAGCCCGGCCTGAGACCAGGCTGAACTTGTGAGAACTTGGTTCAACAGGCTGTTGCTTGCAGTTGCCCGCAGCCCGCATATGTACTACAACCTGGTTGGTCTGGTACTAATTGCAAGAACTTACCAATTTGTTCTTGGAGAATCCACCTTTTTTTTGTGGCAATATTGCTCATGCTTGCTGGAGTCTTAAACAGCTGTGGACCTCTGCTGTTCAGACAGTGCTCTGTGGCTGTGCCTATGGCACCTCTACTCCTCCTAGTTCTGTTCTGGCCCCAGGCCGGGCTTGGGGAGTAGAAGAACTGAGACACTATTCAGTCCGCTTGCTCACTTGTGCCTCAGGATTAAGTTACCAGCATGCTCTTTCGTTCTCTTGTTGCTCAATTTAAACAGTTTTATCCCCTGCGTCTCATTCTTTATCGTATGTCATCTCTCTTTTACAAGGACGTGAAGTTCAGTTCTCTGTCTGCTCTCTCAAGTCAAGCGGGCCGCTCCAAGCAACAGCCTGTTGGACCAAATTCTCACAAGTCAAGCCTGGCCTCGAGCCGGGCTTGGGGAGTAGAAGACCTCCCAGAACCCCATCAAGCAGGTATATGCTATGCTGCATAATCTAGCACCGGTCTCTCGTAGGTGATGTGCAGGGCTCTGAAAGGAGCTTGGGTATGTTCTAACAGTTGAGATATTCTTATGTTTGGGGAAAGCCACTAATGTTTTTGCTTGAGTGCCTGTTAACAACTTCTCTTGCTCAGGAAATGCGTCTGCTTTTATTTATATATTATTATAATATATATATATATATATAATATGGGACAGAAAGAGAGAGCATGTGAAACAGGTCTGGCAGCCGTGAGATAGACTAGTATATGGGGGATCCAGTGAGACGTGAAATAGGTAAGAGGGAGACTAGTGAGGTGGAAGGGGCCACGGGTGAAGGCTTCCCAGACTCGGCAGGGGTCTACGGCATGACTTGGTGAGTAAACTGGTGAACATTCAGGCGTGGGTGAATGAGCAGTCAGACCACTAGTTGAAATGTGCGTGTGTTTATGGACTCACTAGTTGTGCGTACGGAGGTTGAGCTCTTGAGATCACAAGTCGAGCCTGGCCTCGGGCCGGGCTTGGAGTAGAACAACTCCCAGAACCCCATCAACCAGGTATCTGGCTCTTGGTCCCGCCTCTCAACTGTCAGTCAACTGGTGTACAGGTTCCTGAGCCTACTGGGCTCTATCATATCTACACTTGAAACTGTGTATGGAGTCAGTCTCCACCACGTCACTGCCTAATGCATTCCATTTGTGTGCGTCCGTGTGCGTGCGTGCGTGTGTCGTAAAGCATGGATATTAAATCGTGTATTGGAATATTGCGGTAATGAAAGCATTGATGTATGTACACTATTGACTCCATTACCAGTTGTGTATGTGTATTGACGTGTGTACTCTGATTAGGCTAATGCTGAATGAATGATTTAAACACTGCAGTATTCATAAATTCATCAGACATATACATGAATAATCATTATGTATGATTGCTTGATAGCTCGTGTGAACGTCTACTGATCACTAATATGGTTTTGAATCGGCCGGAAATGGGGACGGATAAACCGGAATGGGGGAATGGATTGGTCCGGCCGTTAAACCATCGTTACCATTACTCAGGACGAGGCGAGCGGACGCCTCCAATATATCGCTGCGTCTATGCTCTTATAGATTCAGCTACTCGGAACACGTTCCAAGTAGCACGGGCTATGGTGAGCCCGTAGTGGACTTACCTGGCACAGGAGCGGGCCGGGTCTAGATGCCGAGGTCCCAGCGAGGGAGTTGGTCTCTATAGAGCAGAGAGGGATGGTTTGGGGGCGTGGGAAGGGGGTTGAGAGGAGGGTGGAATAGAGCCATGCTCGATTAAGCTATTCGCTAGTAGCCATGGCGAATTGATGGATCCGGGGTTGCTGAGTGCGAATTTTTATAATTTGATTATTAGCAATGACTCTGCTATCCCTGATATCTGCCATTTGGCTGGGATGTGCCTGGCGATGGACTAATTATATATGCTGAAAAAGCAACTTTGTTGTAATTACTGTGCGGCTGGGTGTATGTGTTGTTGTTAGTAGGTCAACGACATCAGTGCAACACCTTCTGCTGAGCGCCAACCAATTGGACGTTTTTATTTCAAGTGCTTATCGATCTGGTTGTAGTGGCGAGTGCGTAATGGAGGCGTCCCGCTCAGTGGTGTCTGGGCCCGGCCCCTCTTCCCGTGGGCCCGGCCCCTCTTCCCGTGGGCCGGCCCCTCTTCCCGTGGGCCCGGCCCTATTCCGGGGCCCGGCCCCTCTTCCCGTGGGCCCCGGCTCTTCCCGGGGCCCCGGCCCCTCTTCCCGTGGCCCCGGCCCCTCTTCACGTGGGCCCCGGCCCTCTTCCCGTGGGCCCCGCCCCTTTCCCTGGGCCCCGGCCCCTCTTCCCTTGGGACCGGCCCCTCTTCCCTGGGCCCGGCCTCTTCCCGTGGGCCGGCCCCTCTTCCCGTGGGCCCCGGCCTCTCTTCCCTGGGCCCGGCCTCTCTTCCCGTGGGCCCCGGCCTCTCTTCCCGTGGGCCCCACCTCCCACGAGGCCCTGTATCGTGGCAGGGTATCCACAGGGGCCCCAGCAGGCACAGGGGCCCCGGCTGGAGCAGGACGGACGGGGTTCTGCTGACTCTTGATGCTACTAATTAGACCTGCCTACCAAAGCTACCATTGTTCTAGTTTATGTATATAATTCTCTGGCGAGGCAGTTGTTTAGCCATTTATTATGCACTATACTTATCGGGAGCTGTGGTGGAAAGGGTTACAGAGGCACTGAACCCCACAGTTCTTTTAGCTAATAAATTATCGATTTATGAAGCCTGTTACACAATTTTTCGTTATATTTTACACACATTACTTTGTATACAAGTGATTTAAGAAGTGGCCTACAACAGTCTGTATAGAGACAGTTACATCTGCGGTGAGTCAGTCACACAGTACTAGTCTGCTCCCCCACCCACCCAACTGGGCGGCAGCTTTACAGTCATGTGCTCCACACCTACCCAACTGGGCGGCAGCTTTACAGTCATGTGTTGGCTGCACCTACAGAAGGAAATTTTGGATACTTTGCTAAGATTCCTGGCAGTACAGATCATTGTGAATGAAGTACACGTTTCTTGTACTCCATTGATGGTGTGCTATCTCTGAATTCCGCGAATTTTTAAGATTAAATTATATGTTGACGCAAAAGTATGCCAATAGTTCTGCTGACAGAGTTTACATATACCTGCTTGATGAGGTTGTGGGAGTTGTTCTTCTCACCCAACTCGACCACTCGGTGCCCGAGACCTACAGTGGCGGTTCTAAGGCTTGGAGGTGGATCTCCATGTGTTGTTAAATTAAGATTCAGCTACTGGGAACAAAAAGTTGCAAGTAGCACGGGCTATGGTGAGCCCGTAGTGGACTTACCTGGCACAGGAGCGGAGCTGTAGTGGATCTCCGCTATACAAGGCTCGATATACTAGTATCAAGGTAAGGGGGAGTGATTATGAGGAAAAGTAGGAAAGTAATTTGCCTCCATTGAATTAGTTAATATCGCTTATCTATGAACTTGTGGAAGAATTTAAGTATTTCAATAGAAGTGTTGGGGAAGATTAGGGAGGCTGTGGGATGAGATCAAACCCCCGCATCCCATCGTCTGGGATGCCTGATACCGATTGTTATATATATATATATATATATATATATATATATATATATATATATATATATATATATATATATATTATATATATATATATATATATATATATATACTGAACGGGGTGAGAATAGCTTGAGCTACCTCATCCCTTGTGTGTATTTTGCACCTCAAGAAATCTATTTGAGTTTGAACAACATTCAGATTCTTTTTCATCTGAGACTGTGGCAGGCGGCTTTTGGCCAGTGGTCCAGTGGACCCGAGGGGGAGAGGGTAAGGGAGGGGGCGCGTGACATTACTTCCGGTGAGAGCGTGTCCCGGCGGAGTACATGGGTCCCATACACTGTTTCTCGGGTCATCTGACTTGGCACTAAATGGCCCGTGGGAACCCAACTCCCACGTGGATAGAGGTGGTGTTTACTGCCTTGCCCGGCGCTCTAATTCCGGTCCATCCCCTGCGCTCGCGTCCCGCTCCCTGGTCCTGTCGACGAGAGACATCTCAGTCACGCAGGGTGCAGTCGCACCTCCACAGATCTCCAGTACCAGTTAATGATACTGATAATGGCTCCAAAGGGCCACCACTTACGGGCTATTCATGCCCGTGCCACCTTTTGGGTGGTTTAATCTTTAACAATCAATCTGGTTCCGCCCTGGTCCCTGGTTCCACTCCGGTTCCTGGTTCCGCCCCGGTCCCTGGGATGCACCAGCTACCTTGTGCTTCAGTACTCTCTCATGCACATAACGGACATAGATAAGGACACAAACTATAGTACTGTATCATGCTTTGCAGGTGACACTAGGATATATGTGAGAGTAGACTGGAGTATACTTCTAGTCTGTCTGTGTTGTCTGGAGGTATGACAATATATTGGACACGGAGAATCTGTAATCTGATGTAAATCGGGTCTTTCAATGGGCGACAGAAAATAGCATGACACTTAATGAAGATAAGTTCCAGCTCCTACGCTGTGGCAAAACCAAAAATATGAAAACGGAAACTACATGTGAAACGCAGTCAAATCACTATAGAAAGAAAGTGTAAAGATCTGAGAGCAATGATGTCCGAAGACATTTTAAAATACACAATGGAGAAGCTGTCACAACTGCAAGAAAATGGCAGGTTGTATAACACAAACCTTTCAAACAAGGCATGCCATACCAATGATGATTTTCAAAACACTAATGCTCTCCAGAATGAAATACTGTTGTACACTAACAGCCCCTTTCAAAGCTGGAGAAATTGTTGACCTGGAGAGCGTGCAAAGGTACTTTACCGCTAGAAGCCACTGTATAAAAACCTCTGAATTATTGGTACCGATTGCAATTTTAAAATCTGTATTCTCAAGGGCGCAGGCGGGAGAGATACATAACAATTTACACATGGAAAATATTAGAGGGCCTGGTTCTAAATCTGCACACAGAAATAACACCACATGAGACCAGATGGCATGGCAGGATGTGCAGAATACCACCGATGAAAAGCAAAGGTGCAACAGGTTATCTTGAGAGACAACTATCAACATCAGAGGCCCGAGACTGTTTAACACATATCCAACACATGTGTGTTGGATATGTTATGTGTAGTGGACAACACTGTCCACTACACAACTGGCCGACCCCTCATAGTGTTCAAGAGAGAACTTAACACCTCCAAAGGATACCTGATCAACCAGGCTGTGACTCAAACGTCAGGCTGCGAGCAGCCGCGTCCAACATCCTGGTTGACCAGTCCACAGCTAAGAGGCCTGATCATAGATCTTGCCGCAGGAACATATATCTTCGGAATCACTACAAGGTAAAGGCTAGGTAAGGTAACCCGGTCGCACAATCCCCGCCTTGCAGATCCCGTCACACTGACTGTGGCAAGTCAACTCCGTGACACAGATCCCTGTCATGTGGTGCTCGTCACCTACAAGCTTGGTAATCCCAGAAGGAAATGAGGCAGCGGCTGGTGTTTGTTGATACCTGTAACTGTGTTTGCCCAGCCCGGGTTTGTTGGATTACTGCAGCTGAGCAAATGAGTCAACTTATAATTCATGTCAGTGTTTCTGGCGCATCTCAACAAACACATGTCGTGGCAGGATAGGTAACCATTTGCTCGGCGTTCTCCCTTGCAACTTGATGCAGCAATTCTCTGCAATTGTAGGCGGTTGAAACCTGTCCTTCATCGGCTCATTAATTCCAGGATAATTGCATGTCTTTAAGAGGAGTGTAGAGACGAGGAGGACGATGGGCGTTGCTGTGCCTGGTGGTGGTGGAGAGAAGGCAGGATGGGTCCCCTGTGTGGTGTCCTGTGGCTGGTGATCCACCTGCCAAGTATGGTAGTCGCCTTCCACCAGTGTGACTGGCGGGACCTCCCCCAGTCACTTAGAGACTCCTCCCTTCCCCAGTCTGGCGGGGAGCCCTTCTCGCATCCCCCAGTCTGGCGGGGAGCAATTCTCTCATCCCCCAGTCTGGCGGGGAGCCCTTCTCTCATCCCCCAGTCATGCGGGAAAGTCGGCATCCTGGCCGCGAGGCAAGATAAGGCACTGTCCATCATGTCTTGCTTGCCCGCCGCTGTCATTACGGCCCGAGATGGCTGTCGATAGTGACAGGTAAATAAAGTGGAGGAAATCTGCGTCAAAAGTGATCACGCGCAATGTCGCGGGACAGCATCTCGCTCTGCTCTTCCCGTGATTATCCTGAGCATCGCCAAGATCTGCGGCTGTGCTGCGGGAAGTTAGAGGAGCTGGTATATCCCTAGCGCAGTTACATCTACCTGGGCTGTAGGAGACTTGAACCCGGCGTGTACGAGGGAACGCCGTGTACGAGGTCTGCCTCAGTGTTGATGTACTCACCAAGCTTATTCAATTTCTTTTACTATACATTTTAGTGCGCGTTTAGGGCATCAGAGGGTTTATACATAAACATATATTAACAATATACCTTCTCAGAAAATACCTACAAGCAAATAGTGTGGCTGATGTTCTGTAAAAAAGAATACTGAATGAATTTTGGCGAAAGGAATAGTGTGTAACGTGTCTTGTATCCGAGTTGATCTGTTGGGTGGTGTTGTTGAGATATAGAGGCGACTGGTACAGAGTTGGGTGGGTGGGCGTACCTGGGGCATACCTGGAGCCAACCAACAGCCTGGTCGACCAGAAGAAAACCAGGAGGCCTGGTCGGAGCACGGGTCGTGGGGTCCGTGCTTTTTGCAGAATCCGAGGCTTCTGAGAGTTCAACTCCCCGAAGCCCGACCGGAGGCCAGGCTTGACTTGTGAGAGCTTGGTCCAACAGGCTGGCGTTTGGAGAGGCTCGCATGCCCACAATATCCACTACAGCCTGGTTGTCCGGCACTTCTTGCAAGAACGCAAGTGCCTCTTAAATTCATCCACCATACATATATCCGTGTAGTGGGTGTACCTATGTACCGTGCATGTGTCTGTAGGTGCATGCGGTAGCACATGCGCTGTGTTGTGTAGGGTGTGCTGACGGTCAGGCAGATCCCCAGGGTTGACGGGCTTGCTCACTCCCAGCCAGCTCAACAGGATCATTTCACTCGAGTGACTCCCATCCTCTGGAAAATTAGTCTGCGCCTCCTATGGAGCGTATTTGCTACAAAAGTTTTTCCAATTGAAGTAAATGTGGATTGTTGTTATATATATATATATATATATATATATATATATATATATATATATATATATATATAATATAATATAATATAATATAATATAATATATATCTTCGGCCCGGTCCTCGACCAGGCCTCCTTTTTGTTACACACCCCCAGGAAGCAGCCCGTAACAGCTGTCTAACTCCCAGGTACCTATTTACTGCTAGGTGAACAGGGGCATCAAGGATGAAAGAAACATTTTGCCCATTTGTCTCCGCCTCCACCGGGGATCGAACCCGGCACCTCAGGACTACGAATCCGAAGCGCTGTCCACCCAGCTGTCAGGCGGTGAAGCCCGGTTGCTGGCGTATTGAGGTATTGAGCAGGAGCGATGGCGCCTGTGATGGAAAACGGGCGTTTCCCACGAAGTCGGTGACATGGAAAACGATTCTTCGGGACTTCGGGAGAGGACGCGCGGCATTTTTGGTTTATTAAAATGATCACCCTGTACCCGGTCCTTTACTGGCCTAGTTGTGGTTGCGGGGGTTGAGCTCTGGCTCTTTGGTTCCGCCTCTCAACTGTCAATCAACTGGTGTACAGGTTCCTGAGCCTACTGGGCTCTATCATATCTACATTTGAAACTGTGTATGGAGTCAGCCTCCACCATATCACAGAATAATGCATTCCATCTGTGCGCACGCGAGAGTTCTTATCTGACCAAGTTCAGTTTTCTTCGTTTAGATTCTTTGATAAGAATGATGGTTGACGACTGATCTCACTAGGTAGTATACTGATACACACTGAAATTGCAGTAACGTGATATATGTGAGGAGATCTTTGGAGCAGGACGGTGAGTGTCTTGACTCGTCTCAGGTAGTATCTTGCTCTGATCTTAAAAGGCTTGTTGACATGTATTAGACAGTTTATGCGCTCCGAAGCACCACCAGGTTGTTTAAAACAACAATAACCATGCGTTGTTTACTTTCGCACCTCGTAAGTGTTTATTAAATGTAAACAGTGCCACTAGGTTTTATAAGTGGGCACTTGAGGTGCTTAATGAATCCTTATTGAGGTTTGAGATGATTTCGGGGCTTTTTAGTGTCCCCGCGGCCCGGTCCTCGACCAGGCCTCCACCCTCAGGAAGCAGCCCGTGACAGCTGACTAACTCCCAGGTACCTATTTTACTGCTAGGTAACAGGGGCATAGGGTGAAAGAAACTCTGCCCATTGTTTCTCGCCGGCGCCTGGGATCGAACCCAGGACCACAGGATCACAAGTCCAGCGTGCTGTCCGCTCGGCCGACCGGCTCCTTGCCCAAGTCTGCGGTATATCGTAGGACTGGCTACTTTGTTGGCCTCTCCTTGTGGTGTTTGAGCAGCCTGCAGACAGGACTAACCAGTAAAAAGATACTAGGAGGTTACCTTGGGGTGTTTTCGGGGCTTAGCATCCCCGCGGCCCGGTCGTCGACCAGGCCTCCTGGGCCTGAATGTGGGTGTTAGGCTTCGGAGATAAAAGCCATGACAACAACAAAAGTCTTCAAGCAAACTGCAGGTAATATTTTTGTATTGACAAACGGCGCTAGAAAAGCTCAAGACAGGTTTCTTGTCCACAAAACAAGTTGTAGTGTGTTGTTAACTTGAGGAGCTTCAGAAAGGCGCAAGGGAAGATTAACAGCTGTACAGTTGAATGGAAAAAAGAAATCCTTGATAAATTCTCCAAAAGATACCTGATCAATCGGGCTGTGATTTATGCGTCAGACTACAGCAACGGAGTCGTTAACAGTTTGGTTGACCAGACCACCAAGGAGGGACTGCGTGGGGCATTAACTTCCAGAACCTATCACAAGGTCGGTTGTTACATGGAACCTGTCCTCCCACCTAATACGTATTATATTTTGCGGAATCGACCATTCCGCTAAAATTACGACGTATAATATCGACGTGCTTTCATTCACACTACTAGTCTCCGTGGTGCAGTGGTAAGACACTCGCCTGGCGTTCCGCGAGCGCTTTGTCATGGGTTCATATCTGGCCGGGAGGATTGACTGGGCATAAATCCTTAACTGTAGCCTCTTTTAACTCAACATTAAAATGTGTACTTGGTTGCAACTCAAGATAACTCAAGATAACAACAACGATTCTTCGCGGCGGGGATCGTATTCCAGGGACCTGCCCGAAACACTACGCGTATTAGTTGCTGTACAAGAATGTAACAACTCTTGTATATATCTCAACAAAAATACTCAATGGGGTAAGGGGATGCTGGTAAGGGTAAGGTTGCAAGACAAGCATCTTGGGGAGTATAAGAACTACTAGAACCCCATCAAGCAGGTGAGCATCTTTGGATGTTTGGATGC
>WNGS01057999.1:0-12862 GCA_020271785.1 Procambarus virginalis
CCTCTTGGGTGGCTTAATCTTTATCAATCAATCGAAAGAAGAAAGACGGGAGACATCTCCGTCACGCAGGGTGCAGGCGCACCTCCACAGGTCTCCAGTATCATCTATTGATACTGGTAATGGCTCAAAGGGCCCCACTTACGGGCTATTCATGCCCGTGCCACCTTTGGTTGGCTTAATCTTAATCAATCAATCGAATAGAAGATAGTACAATTTCCACAGTCAACAATGTAGCACTCGGCCTGTACAGTCCCTAATCGACCCCAAGACGCTACAGCTTCGACACAGTGCAGACAGCAGACTACGACCGCATCGAGCCGCCACGCTCTCACTCCCCGAGTTCAGACACTCACAATTGAGCCGCCACGCTCTCACTCCCCGAGTTCAGACACTCCAATTGAGCCGCCACGCTCTCCCACATAGAGCTCCACGACTCCGGCCTCACTCAGCTCTCTGCTCTGCTCCAGGCTTCGTCCTCAACGTCTACGACACTGCTGTATCCAGGCTACTAAATAAATGTGAAAACTCACTAAACACTGTGTATCTAATCAACCCAACAACGTAACATAACGTACGTTACAAGCCACATGTCTGGCAATGCTCTCCTTTACCTCAATTTTATTGAACAAATAATTCAGCCAGTGACATGGAGCGGTTACTACGGCCCGAGCGGTTTGCTACTGACCCAAACGCACCAACGCCGCTCAGGAATGCGTCACTGGCTCAAGACGTTCAAAACTTCACTCTTGCAGTAGAAGAAAATACTCCCACCGTGGACAAGCTGCGTCTCTTAATAAACTACGTTGCTCCACGTGGGTTCGACTACATAGCTGACTGCACTACGTATGATGCTGCTGAAAAATCCCTAACAGAACTGTTTGTGAAGCCCAAGAATGAAGTATTCGCAAGGTATGTGCTTGCAACACGGCGCCAAGAACCCGGGGAGTCACTTGATCAGTTTCTTCAGGCTTTAAAGTTATTAGCTAAAGATTGCCAGTTCAAAGCAGTGACTGCTGTAGAAGCCAGTGATAACTATGTGAGAGATGCTTCATTAATGGCTAGGTTCTGCCACAATAAGGCAGCGCTTACTTGAAAATAGAACTTTAGACTTACAGTCAGCCTTTGACCAGGCTCACACTCTAAAACGGCACAGAAACTTTCTGCCTCTTATGCTCAGCCAGGGGTTACAAACGCTGCCATGGCACTCTCATTAGACCTGGAGGACTTAGGAGGACAAGAAAGTGCAGAAGAAAAAGTTGACACAGTTTCTGCAGCTACAACTAGTGGTTTAAAGTGCTTCTTTTGCGGTTACACTCGACATCCTCGCAGTCGATGTCCGGCTAGAGAGGCTCTGTGTTGAATTGCAAGAAAAAGGGTCATTATGCTAAGGTCTGCCGATCTCTGAAACAGACTAATAGTGCTTCAAACACCCAACATTCCGCTGCTATGCTTGCTACTTTAGCTGGGACCTCGCCCGCATGCCTCAATAAATCAGTGCTTAGCTCTAAGATCAATGGTATTCCAGTCAGTGCACTGATTGACACTGGTAGCTCTGAGAACTTTATTCATAAGAATATTGCCGAGCAGAGTGGGTTACTCGTCTATCCTGACAATGGGGCAGTTTCTATGGCTACTGTATCGTTCTCTTCAAAATTCCTGGGTCAGTGTTCTGTAGACTTAGAATTACAAGGAGAAACTTACCATGGTGTGAATCTCAAAGTGTTACCCGATTTGTGTGCTGATGTGATTTTAGGTCATAACTTTTTACAAAATCATTCTGTGCTTGAGATGGCTTTTGGAGGAGATAGACCTCCTCTTAGAATATGTGGATTAGCTGCCGTCAAAGTTCCGGCTCCATCTCTCTTCAGTAATTTAGCACCAGACTGCAAGCCGATTGCTGTAAAATCCAGACGCTATTCTGAGGCTGACAAGTTGTTTATTAAATCTGAGACCGCTCGGATGCTACGTGAAGAGATAATTAGACCCAGTCATTCTCAATGGAGAGCCCAGGTATTAGTAACTAAAGGAGAACATCACAAGAAAAGAATGGTTGTAGATTATTCACAAACAATCAATCGATTCACGGGGCTGGATGCCTACCCCTTACCACACATAGATGAGATTGTGAATAATGTTGCTAGATTTAAAGTATACAGCACGCCAGACTTGAGAAGTGCTTACCATCAAGCGGGTTTAACAGAGGAAGAAAAACCCTATACAGCCTTTGAAGCTTGTGGGAAGCTTTTTGAATTTAATCGTATCCCTTTGGGGTCACTAATGGAGTGGCTAGTTTCAAAGGGTAATTGAAGGCATCCTTGAGAAAGAAGGAGTGGAGGGTACCTTCACTTATGTTGATGATGTCTCTGTGTGTGGAGATTCTGAGGAAGACCATGATAAAAATCTGAAACATTTTATGGACGTTGCGAGAAGGTATAACCTGACCCTGAATCTTGAAAAGTGTAGTTTTCGACTCGGGTCTATAAAGCTGTTGGGATATCTTATACAAGAAGGAGAAATTAGACCTGACCCGGAACGCCTCGAGCCACTGTTAAAACTTCCACTACCAAGTAACAGGTTCTTTACGCAGAACAATGGGAATGCTTGCACATTACTCTCGTTGGGTGCTGAGTTTTTCTGAGAAGATCCGTCCTCTCTCTCATGCCAATGATTTTCCCTTATCAGCTGCTGCTGCGAAAGCTTTTGAAGGATTGAAACAAGACATTGCTGAGGCAGTTGTTCGAGCAATCGACCCAACAACTCCTTTCACTGTGGAAACCGATGCTTCAGATCATGCTATTGCCGCTACCCTAACCCAGAATGAACAACCAGTAACTTTCTTCTCCCGAACACTTTCAAATAGTGAACAAAGGCACTCATCAGTGGAAAAGGAAGCATATGCCATTGTGGAAGCCCTAAGGAAGTGGCGACACTATCTTATTGGACGCCATTTTCGGCTTGTGACTGACCAGCGCAGTGTCGCTTTTATGTTTAACTCTAAATCAGCTGGTAAGATTAAAAATGATAAAATTGCTAGATGGCGAGTCGAACTCTCCTGTTATCACTATGACATTATATATCGCCCAGGTAAAAAGAACATACCAGCTGATGCATTCTCACGTGTATGTGGTGCTACCAGTATGGATGAATTAAAGGAATTGCATGACAATCTGTGTCACCCTGGAGTGTCTCGTATGGCTCATTTTGTCCGATGTCGAAATCTACCTTATTCTGTGGAAGAAGTGAAGAAGATGACTAATTCTTGCTCTGCATGCTCTGAACTTAAACCTCGGTTTTGCAAGTTTGACTCTGGGCATTTGATTAAAGCTACTCAGCCATTTGAAAGACTCAACATAGATTTTAAAAGACCACTTCCATCACATTCAAGGAATAAATATATCTTTACTGTTGTAGATGAATTCTCTAGATTCCCTTTTGCATTCCCTTGTTCAGATATGACTACTGGTACAGTAATTCAGTGCCTGATGCAGTTGTTTGCAATCTTTGGTATGCCTGCATATTGTCGGGGTTTCACGGTGTTCTCGTTAGAGAAGGGTTAAAGCAACAGTAGACTGGATCTCCTTTCCAGGTGGTTGCTCCAACAATAACCCTTACTCACCGTCGTTCGGCGGGTCTTCCCTCAATCCTCTAGGCTCCACTGCTGGCCTCGGAGAGTATCCCAGTCGATCTCACAACCGGCCTTTAGATTGTAAGATGAGTGGGAGCACAGATCGTTCCCTCAATCTGTGGCCCTCCCGACACCGAACTCTTACACAGCCTTCAAGGTCGCCAACTGGTTTTTTTAGTGTCCAGTAACACTGCAGTGGTCAGGTGTAATTGTGGCAAGAGCAAATTCCAATAATATGGTATCAGGCAGGTCACTCTACTTTATATCATTACACGGTCACAAGATAAATGGAGGGGATGATATCAAACACCAAAGAGTTTTGGTATTTTACTTAAAAGACAACGAGAAATATATATGCATCAATGTATCAGAATTAATATATGACAATTGCTCCATTCATAGCATAATATTCTAGAGCGCACCGATATGGTAACATCGGCACGTGTCACCTGTCAGATCAGCTGACCGGGCCCTCGCGATCGTGGGAACAGACTAGTACTTGTTTTCTAATTGTCACGATCCCCGTTTATTTAACTTTTTCCAAAACACTATTCAACGTTCACATGGCTTACTTATGATTTCACTGGCCTCACGATCAACATCTTATTCACAATACTCTCACAGTGACTTTTCACCGTACCAAAAGATTACTCTATTCTTAATAATATTTACTGTGAATGCACTCACTTGATCACTGAACTTTTCTTTATATTTATACTTCCTCTCAAAGAGATATCACTGGCAATCACTTCACGTATATGATATTATTCAGTACACAATCATGTCATATATAAATCAGTAATCAAACTTCAGGCATATATATATCAATAGATCATAGAGATCAACACAGGCATTTATATCGATAGATTATAGAGATCAACACACAGGCATTTATATCAATAGATTATAGAGATCAACCACAGGCATTTATATCAATAGATTATAGAGATCAACACAGGCATTTATATCAATAGATTATAGAGATCAATCCACAGGCATTTATATCAATAGATTATAGAGATCAATCCACAGGCATTTATATCAATAGATTATAGAGATCAATACACCAATATCTGGTTTACTACCAATATATATAATAATAATAATCACAGATCAATAATAATAGTCACAGTAAATTCTCTGATGAATCTTGGTGCTTGCACACACCCACACATAGATATATATGTAAACTGATACTGTGAGCGCTCTGGGCAGCCTCACCACATACTGTGCTCTCTGTGACTTAAACTCAAGTGAGACTTGCTCACGACATATAAAATATCCTGACAAGAATATATATAGCTAACTAAAGGGGAAATGGGAGGGTAACTGTAAACACCTACTTCACCTATCCTAGGATGACAGTTGGGTTGTAGCTCCTGGTCCAGGCTCTCGCCTCGTTCACCATCCAGAAACACAAGCCCACGCCTTAGGATGTCGCGTCTCGCCGCTTCTGTACACAGCAGGTCCGTGCTCCTTCCTCTACAGTACGTCGCAGGGTTGAAGTCGGTCTCCTGGCCGTCAACTTTCCTCCCAACTACGGCAGCCAGCCTACGTCTCGGCGGTCGTCGTACGTTTCCCAATTAGTCCTTGTCACTGTACTCCCAGAGTAACTGCCTCTCACCACTACGAAGTCACTGAAGTTATCAGCCGTCCCGGACGACACACGCACAGCACCCGACTTCAGAGCACTTGAAGCTCACAACACTGTCAATTCCCTCGTCGTCTAGATATATCGCTAGGTATTTGGGAAGACTTCTCGACGTGCTTGCATCCAACTGTTGACTCGTAGGGTTCCACGAAGGTGGGGTTACTGTCAAACTTGACAGGATCGTCGATCACACGTTCAACCTGGTTGACAAGGCTGTCAACCCGGTTCACTCACGGTGGGTGGCCCGGCCACTAAGCTGTCTCTTATACTGGTGAACTGCCAACGACGACACACGTCGATGCCCGGCCCACTTCTTGCAACGCACCTGTCCCTGAGCACTTGTTGCTCAATATTCTGTCAATTCCTTATCTGAGCCACTTCTGGGTTGCAGGAAGACCTCACAGAGTGCGTGCCAACAACTGGAGACGCTTAAATCCACCGGAGTTCGGTAAATCCGTCACTCTGACAGGATGACCGATCGCGCGTCCTACCTCTCGGACGTGTCGTGAAAGACTGATGTCGCCTGGCGCCAACACGGGCGGACCCCCATGCCTATGTGACGTCACTTTTCCCAAAGTTGGTTTTCATTGGCTCCCAGTGCCATGTCGCTGACGGTGACCAATCTGGCGCCACTGACGTCACACAGTTTTGGCGGGAGAACAGACTTGCCAGCGCCATATTGGCTCCCTAAAGGGCCTATCCCACAGGCCAAAATACTACATTTTCGCAAATTTCTCGGCTCTTCGAGAATACTGTTCTCTCCCACATATGTTCAATTGATGCCTGCAATGTAGAGAACGCTCGGGAATAGTGGACATGACTCTTACAGCAGGCGTGGGAGAATTAGAAGGGGGGGAACACCGTCACATACCCCTCCCCTTAAAATAAGAGTCATGTCTGGTTAGTGCATGCGGGACAACGCATCTGCGACTACGTTGTCCTTTCCTTTGATGTGTTTTATATCCAGCCAGTACTCCTGCAGCAGTAGAGCCCACCTCGTTAGTCGTTGGTTGGAGTTCCTCATTTTGTGCAAAAAGGTTAGAGGGTTATGATCTGTGAACACAAGAACAGGTCTTGCCCCTCCTCCCACGTACACGTCAAAATGCTTTAGGGCCATAACTAGCGCCAAAGCTTCTTTTTCAACGGTACTATAGGCCCGCTGGTATTTCACAAACTTCTTAGAGTAGAATGCTACCGGCCTATGCACTTCACTCCTCTCTTGAGCCAACATGGCTCCTATTCCGACGTCGCTGGCATCCACGTACAGGATAAACTTGGCGGAGAAGTCTGGAGATATTAACACTGGAGCCTCTGTCAACAGTCTCTTGGTCTCCTCGAAAGACTCCTGACAAGCCTCTCCCCATCTCCATCGCACATTCTTGGATAGGAGCTCCGTCAAAGGATGTGCTACCGTGGAAAAATTTCTGCAAAACCCGCGATAGTATCCTATCATCCCGAGGTACCTTAACAATTCTTTGCGCGTCTTGGGCACGGGGTATTCTTTAATGGCCAGCACTTTATGATCTACCGGGGTTACTTCCCCTTGGCCGATCACGAAACCAAGGTACTCAAGGCGAGCTTTCCCAAACTCGCTTTTTGCTAAGTTCACAGTCAAGTTTGCCTCCTCGAGCCTTCTGAACAACTCTCCGAGCCTTTCCAAGTGCGTTTTCCAATCATCGGCGTACACAACGATGTCGTCTATATATACTGTGCAGCCCTCGGCGCCCCTGAGCAACTCATTCATCATTCTTTGGAAACAGCTCCCGCTGTTTTTCATTCCAAAGGGTAACACCTTATACTGGTACAGCCCATCCGGAGTCACAAAGGCCGATATTTTCCTGGCTGCGGGAGTCAAGGAGATTTGATAGTATCCCTTGAGCAGATCGACCTTGGATACGTACCTCGCACTGCCCACCTGGTCAATGCAATCACTCACCCTTGGCATGGGGTGGGAATCGGCCACAGTGACGGAGTTCACCTTCCTGTAGTCCGTGCAAAAGCGGAATGTTCCATCGCTTTTCTTTACCAGCAGGCATGGAGAACTCCACTCACTGTTACTGGGCTCCGCGAGGTCGTTCTCAAGGAGATACTCCACCTCCTTCCTCATTAGCTCCCGCTTCTCCGGGCTTACCCTGTACGCGCTTTGCTTGACGGGCCTGGCGTCCCTCACTTCCACCTCGTGCGTTACACTACGGTGACGTCGGGGCACGTCGGTGAAGAGGGAGGTGTTCTCCATCAACAGGTTCGTCAGTTCCGCGCTCTGTTGCTCTTTCAGGTGTTGTAGCTTGTCCCTGATCTTAGACAAACTCTCTGAATTGGTGAGTCGGGTACCATCCGCCCTAGACCACTTCCCTTCCTCCTCTGGAAGCTCTTGGTCCACTTGTACACACAGGATCACCTTTTCCTGGGGCTCTCGAGTCGCCGTCCGGTCCAGATTGGCGGCTCCTCCTCCTTCAAGGAAGAAAGGTTTTAGGCGGTCGACATGGCACACCTGTTTCTTTCGGGGTTTATCCGGCTTACCAATCTCGTACGTCACAGGACCCAACCGCCGTAGCACATGGTACGGTCCCTCGAACCGTGGCTCATTCACTCTGCTCTTACCCGGCAGTAATATCATCACCTGGGACCCAGTTTGGAACTCCCTCGGCGTAGCGCTCTTATCGTACCATTCCGACATCTTGCGCTGCGCTTCTTTTAGATGTTTTCCAGCCAGTTCCTTTGCTAAGGTGAGCCGCTCCTTAAACTTTAGAACGTACTCATTAACCGCTCCCACGGTCACCCCTGGTGTCCATTGTTCCTTCAGCATGGACAGAGGACTTCTCACCTCGTGTCCATATATCAGCTGGAAAGGTGAGAAACCTAGTGATTCCACCACTGCGTTACGGATGGCAAATAACGCAGGGTATACTGCCTCGTCCCACTCAGCTCCCTGCTCAGCGCAGAACACTCTCAGGATCGTCTTCAAAGTGGAGTGGAACCTTTCGATCGCCCCCTGCGACTGCGGTCGGTAGGGCGACGACCGAATCTGTGTCACTCCCCAGCTTGTCACTGTTTGCCTGAACCACTTGGACTGGAAAATGCTTCCACAGTCCGTTTGAATTTCTCTGGGCATTCCTACCCAAGAGAAAAATCGTATTAGCTGCCCAGCTACTCCTTTTGAGGTCAACCGCCGCATCGGAACAGCTTCCGGGAATCTGGTTGACGCACACATTATTGTCATTAGGTAGGTATTCCCTCTCTTTGTCCTTGGCAACGGTCCCACTCCGTCGACCAACAGACGCTCGAATGCGGGCCCAAACGCTGGAACAGGGACTAACGGGGCCTTTGGTATTGCGGATTGGCTCTTTCCTGCCCTCTGGCACGGTAAGCACGTCTTACAATAACGCCTCACGTCGGCGTCCATACCTGGCCAGTAGAAATGGTCCCTGATCCTATGCAACATTTTGGTCACCCCCAGGTGACCCGCAGAGTCAACAGAGTGTGACAGATCCAACACTGTCGCTCTGCACTGGGCCGGCAACACTACCTGCTGTCTTGTACTTAGAGATGCCTCTCCGGCCTCTATCCTCACAGGTCTCCACTGCCTCATTAGTATGCCTTTATGCCTGTAAAAGTGAGTGGGCTTCTCAGGACCATCACGTCCTTCATTTGCCTCACGGATTAAATTGGGGAATTCTGCCTGTTGCAGCTCCTCGAGCCTAGTGCGGTCCACCCCGAGAGAACTGGTGAGGGTCACCTGTACCTCACCTTCTGGGCTGCCTTCGCCCTCCACTCGTTCTCCGGGTTCCATAACGAGGTGATCAATTCCCAGGCCGGCGGACGTCTCCTCGTCGGCCTTATCAGATCCACGCCCTCCTCGTCCTCCGCACCGCCTCGGAACTACGGCACATACAGGGAACGCCTCCATGGCGATTCCTTTCTCGTCCCCATAGGCGTCGAACACTCCGCCTTTCTTCCTGTAGTGCTCCAAGCACTCCTCGTCCTTCAAGAGGTTCGGGAGGACACGTCCTCCACACGCGTCATTTCCCAAGATGACCTGTGCCTCCATCTTGGGCATCGATGCACAGACTCCCACTACTAGGGTTTGGCATCCATAATCCGAACTCAGGGTTACCCGGTGTAGGGGCATCTGCACTGGGCCTCCCACAGTGGTCACACTTGCCTCCCCACAGGTATCCCGTGACACTCAGGGAAAGGGCCTCGCTCACCAGGGTAAATTCCGCCCCAGTATCTCTCAGCATCATTACCGGGATGGGGTCTGCGTCCCCCACCCTTACAGTTCCCTCACGCACGAACGGGTTAGCCTCTTCTTCCTACGTACGGGTCCATCCCGCACTCCTTCGGCTAACTGGTCCTCTACCCGCACAAAAGCAACGTAACCCCGCTGCTTAGGACGTCTGCATTCGCGCGCCATGTGTCCTATTAACCCGCAGTTGAAACAGCGGATCCTTCTTCTTCCGCGGACTCCTCTTGCGCCTTCCAAAGACTCGTGCTCAGCATCTCCGGCCGTGACGATAACAAGATCTCTTGAGCTCTCCCTCGGTGACTTCTTCGGCGGTTCCACAGCACTCTTCTGTCCTCTGCTGTCTCCATTCGAGGGGTAGGACTTGGGAGAACTCGGTCCTGTCCTCCATCCGTCCGACCTTCTCTTCTGAGTTTTAGGGCACTTACGTTTATCCGCCCATTTATTAAAACTCTTCAATCTGTTCTCCCTTCGTGCCGTCTTAATTCTCTCTTGTTCTGCTTTAGCGGCCTCCATCTTTATCCTAGCCAGTTCAGCCTTGGCCGTTTCTTGTTCGGCCTTGGCTCTCTCTTGTTCAACTTTAAATTTTTCCTGTTCAGCTTTAGCCTTTTCTTGTTCGGCTTTAGCTTTCTCTTGCTCAGCTTTAGCTCGCTCCTGCTCGGCTTTGGCTTTCTCTTGCTCAAGCCGAGCCTGCCTCTCTTCACGTTGCAGCTGCACCTCATTGTCTCCTGGTTCCAATTTTGGTTTCACCTCGCGCCTCTCAAGGCTGCTTTCCCTGCTGCTACTTGAGTTTACATTAATTCCTTCGTCACTTGGCGCATCATCGGTTTCCACTGAAATTTCTTCCAACCTATCGGATTCTTCTCTACGCAGCTGTGCTTCTTCGCGCTTCAGCTGAGCTTCTCTTCTCTGCTCTCTCTGCGCGCTTCAGCTGTGCTTCTCTCTCTGCTTCCTCGCGCCTCAGCTGTGCTTCTCTCTCTGCTCTGCGCAGCTGTGCTTCTCGCTCTGCTTCCTCGCGCTTCAGCTGTGCCTGTACTTCTCTTTCTGCTTCTTGTTTCCTTAACCAAGTCCGCAGTGCGTCGCGTCTATCCTCTATCTTACCATGCCTACCCTTTAGGCCGAAATGGTCTTCCAACATACTTATCTGCCTCACAGTGCACGTGTCTAGAATCTTCTCGTCTTGAGTTTTGCAGAACATGCTTACTCTGTCTATTTGTGTTATTGCCCTGATTTCCTTTCGTTTACCAGACGCCCTATCTGACTTCAACCTAACACCATACATTTTAGCGATCAACCAAAGTTGTTCCTGGGTACACTCTTGCAAGATTTCATCATCCCCTGTATCAATGTACTTCTGGGCTCTAGCAAGGTCTCTCTCCGAACTTCTAAAACTCATGATCGCTGTCATCCTGTCCTCCAACTTGTGACTGCGAGTGAAAACTTAGGCCTGATACCTAATACCACAATTACCACCTTGATCTTGCTCTTAATCCTGGCAAGGTCGCCAATGTCGGGGTTTCACGGTGTTCTCGTAATAGAAGGGTTAAAGCAACAGTAGACTGGATCTCCTTTCCAGGTGGTTGCTCCAACAATAACCCTTACTCACCGTCGTTCGGCGGGTCTTCCCTCAATCCTCTAGGCTCCACTGCTGGCCTCGGAGAGTATCCCAGTCGATCTCACAACCGGCCTTTAGATTATAGATGAGTGGGGCACAGATCGTTCCCTCAATCTGTGGCCCTCCCGACACCGAACTCTTACACAGCCTTCAAGGTCGCCAACTGGTTTTTTTAGGTGTCCAGTAACACTGCAGTGGTTAGGTGTAATTGTGGCAAGAGCAAATCCAGTAATATAGTATCAGGCAGGTCACTCTACTTTATATCATAACACGGTCACAAGATAAATGGAGGGGATGATATCAAACACCAAAGAGTTTTGGTATTTTACTTAAAAGACAACGAGAAATATATATGCATCAATGTATCAGAATTAATATATGACAATCGCTCCATTCATAGCATAATATTCTAGAGCGCACCATATGGCAACATCGGCACGTGTCACCTGTCAGAATGTCAGCTGACCGGCCCCTCGCGATCGTGGGAACAGACTAGTACTTGTTTCTAATTCTGTCACGATCCCCGTTTATTTAACTTTTTCCAAAACACTATTCAACATTCACATGGCTTACTTATGATTTCACTGGCCTCACGATCAACATCTTATTCACAATACTCTCACAGTGACTTTTCACCGTACCAAAAATACTCTATTCTTAATAATATTTACTGTGAATGCACTCACTTGATCACTGAACTTTCTTTATATCTATACTTTCTCTCACAGAGATATCACTGGCAATCACTTCACGTATATGATATTATTCAGTACACAGTCATGTCATATAAATCAGTAATCAAATTTCCGCATATA
The DNA here is from genome assembly GCA_020271785.1 of Procambarus virginalis. NCBI lineage: Eukaryota > Metazoa > Arthropoda > Malacostraca > Decapoda > Cambaridae > Procambarus > Procambarus virginalis. The sequence goes on from WNGS01057999.1 coordinate 11,950, forward strand.
TATAATAAATCATGAAGATCAATACCAGGCATTTATATAATAGATATGAGATCACACACAGGCATTTATATCGATAGATTATAGAGATCAATCCACAGGCATTTATATCAATAGATTATAGAGATCAATCCACAGGCACTTATATCAATAGATCATAGAGATCAATCCACAGGCATTATATCAATAGATTAAGAGATCAATACACCAATATCTGGTTTACTACCAATATATATATAATAATAATACTCACTGGAGATTAATAATAGTCACAGTAAATTCTCTGATGAATCTTGGTGCTTGCACACACCCACACATAGATATATATGTAAACTGATACTGTGAGCGCTCTGGGCAGGCTCACCGCACACTGTGCTCTCTGTGACTTTAACTCAGGTGAGACTTGCTCACGACATATAAAATATCCTGACAAGAATATATTAGTAACTAAAGGGAAATGGGAGGGTAACTGTAAACACCTACTTCACCTATCCTAGGATGACAGTTGGTTGGAGCTCCTGATCCAGGCTCTCGCCTCGTTCACCATCCAGAAACACAGCCCCAAGCCTTAGGATGTCGTGTCTCGCCGCTTCTTACACAGCAGGTCCGTGCTCCTTCCTCTACAGTACGTCGCAGGGTTTGAAGTCGGTCTCCTGGCCGTCAACTTTCCTCCCAACTACGGCAGCCAGCCTACGTCTCGGCGGTCGTCGTACGTTTCCCAATTAGTTCTTGTCACTGTACTCCCAGATAACTGCCTCTCACCACTACGAAGTCACTGTGAAGTTATCAGCGTCCCAGACGATGCTGCTTAAGCTCCACACGCACAGCACCCGACTTCAGAGCACTTGAAGCTCACTCACTGTCAATTCCCTTTCGTCTAGATATATCGCTAGGTATTTGGGAAGACTTCTCGACG
>WNGS01058003.1:0-10779 GCA_020271785.1 Procambarus virginalis
CATTGATGTATAATAATTTCTCGTTGTCTTTTAAGTAAAATACCAAACTCTTTGGTGTTTGATATCATCCCCTCCATTTATCTTGTGACCGTGTGAGGATGTAAAGTAGAGTGACCTGCCTGATACTATATTACTGGATTTGGCTCTTGCCACAATTACACCTAACCACTGCAGTGTTACTGGACATCTAAAAAACCAGTTGGCGACCTTGAAGGCTGTGTAAGAGTTCGGTGTCGGGAGGGCCACAGATTGAGGGAACGATCTGTGCTCCCACTCATCTTATAATCTAAAGGCCGGTTGTGAGATCGACTGGGATACTCTCCGAGGCCAGCAGTGGAGCCTAGGGGATTGAGGGAAGACCCGCCGAACAACGGTGAGTAAGGGTTATTGTTGGAGCAACCACCTGGAAAGGAGATCCAGTCTACTGTTGCTTTAACCCTTCTCTAACGAGAACACCGTGAAACCCCGACATAAGTTATTACAAAACGCGTTCAAGCGTTACGTCAGACTAGAAATAAAAATGAATTTTGGAGAATTGATTTTTCAATTACCATCGATAGTAAAAAAAAACATAAGAAATATTGGGAAAATTCGTGTTAGAATTATTAATCTTACTTTTTCGGTCATATTTAACAACATATGTTTACAAGAAAGACTGCTACCAAATATACTTATAGATGACATGTATATATTCCTGAATTCTATGTATTACTGTATATCACATACTTTATGCAGTGCCATGTATCGTGTATACATTTACATGCCTGATGTATTATGCCATTAATTCGTATGTACTATGATATATTCTTAGCCATAAGTGAAATAGCCTTATGTCACTTTGCACTGATTGCTCTTTTTACTTGATATGCTGGTATTGTGAGAACATATACACCTAGGTAGTCAATGATACCAAGTCTCGTAGATATGAAATCTTCGTTTGATTCTCTATACTTATATATATTCACTCTTGTGTATGACCTAATGAGTTGATACTTTCATGGGAAATGCATTGTGCAATTTTATATTTGTTATATGTATGTTTAAGGATGTATTGCTTGTAAATATCGTACTGGTATTGTGAGAACATATACACCTAGGTAGTCAATGATACCAAGTCTCGTAGGTATGAAATCTTCGTCTGATTCTCTATACATATATATATTCACTCTTGTGTGTGACCTAATGAGTTGATACTTTCATGGGAAATGCTTTGTGCAATATTATATTAGTAATATGTATGTTTAAGGATGTATTGCTTGTAAATGTCATGTTCTGAGTTTGTAAGATTTGGAGAAGTGACGGGTTTTTTGGAGAGTGGAATAATGTGTGACTCGACGGTGTCTCGCCCGCTGCCCATCACTACTGACTGATAATTTGGAACGAGCGGTCGCGCTGCATTCCGCTCTCATTTGTGGCATTTGTATAGTCTAATGACCTTGTAACATATAGTATGTACCTTTATTGATGTGTATTGGATCAGTCTACCAGTGTGCACCATTTTTGACAGATGGTAGGTGATATTTCTTGTATGATTTATGTGGTGGGTCTCTGAGGACATTCAGTGACTGAATGTTATTGCTTCCTCACCCCACTAATTGATATTTTGTGACACCACAATTCTGTATTTCTTGATTTGAAGCATACTAGAGCTACTGTACCACTGCATTAGGATAGAGCCTAGGGACAGCTGCTAGTTCAGAGAGTGTGCCGTATAGTGCATCATGATGATTCCGAAAAGCTTTGAGTAAAGCTAGTTAATATGAAATAGTATCAGTTGTAGAGAACTTAGTTTTCTTATTACCTTTCCGGTATCTTGTTTGATATGGCCCAGTAAACTCGTTTATTTTAGTGCGTCTGTTCATTTACCCTCAGACAAGTATTGATGGCCAGGTGGTCTTATTGAGTTTTGACCACATTGTTATTACCAGTGATGCTGTGGAACATTAAGGCACGACAGCATAGTGGACAGACTGATAGTAGAGAGTTCCCAGGACGCTAAGTGGTGACCATGGTGGACAGACTGATGGTAGAGAGTTCCCAGGACGCTAAGTGGTGACCATGGTGGACAGACTGATGGTAGAGAGTTCCCAGGACGCTAAGTGGTGACCATGGTGGACAGACTGATGGTAGAGAGTTCCCAGGACGCTAAGTGGTGACCATGGTGGACAGACTGATGGTAGAGAGTTCCCAGGACGCTAAGTGGTGACCATGGTGGACAGACTGTATTGGGGGAGAGTTCCCAGGATGCTAAGTGGTGACCATGGTGGACAGACTGTATTGTGGGAGAGTTCCCAGGACGCTATGTAGTGACCATGGAGGTCAGACTGTGATGCTGGAGAGTTCCACATGACGGTTGTCAGCGGTTGAACCTCTGGCCAGCTTTCACATCATTGATAGAAGAAGCAGATCACCATTTTGCTTTCAGATATTTTCAGAGAGTGCACAGGAGTGCACGAAATTCTAACGTCTTTAATATAGGAGCTAGAAGGTCAGAATTGGGTGTCTTTGAAATACAAACACCCTCAGCTGTCCAGAAGATTTACAGTGGCCTCCGTAGCATTACTGAGAAAATAGTTACAGCTTTAGAATAATTTTAAGCTTCTGGCTGCTTAGAGATAGAGTAAGGAGGCTAGGTGGCAGCGGGAATCATGTAATTCTTATTGGTCGAGGCACTTCTGGGCCTCCAAGATGCTACCACCTGATTGGACGTCTCGCCGCCCTGCTGTACTTCGCGTCAAAACTCGAGCATTCTGAGGAGAGTTCCTGAGCCAGGTACACGCATTGTCTTGACTGCGGCCAAAGTCACGGTAATTATTCGTCTAATTGCAAAGTTCAGCAAGCTCGAGTATATCTATTCCCGTCTACGCATTATCGTCACGGAATCCGATATTCGATCAGCGCAATTAGCTATATTTACGAAGATAAGTGATTTAGAAGAGTCCGCCACACTTTTTCGTCTACAGGTGAATCTGGACTGTAGTATTTGACCCATGTTCATCTGCTATATAAAGAGTGATCCGCCATCACATCGCTAAGTAAACTGTGTGAAAGAAATCTAGGATATGATTCTCATTGTTGTGAGTTCAACATTCTGAGTGAATTAACGTAAAATTGTGGACTCTGTTTTATTTCCATCCACTATGCTGATCCACCCCGTGTGCTTAACATGTGGTGTCCATCTTGTGTACACCACCACTCTCCCAGTGGTGTACACCACCACTCTCCCAGTGGTGTACACCACCACTCTACCAGTGGTGTACACCACCACTCTACCAGTGGTGTACACCACCACTCTCCCAGTGGTGTACACCACCACTCTACCAGTGGTGTACACCACCACTCTCCCAGTGGTGTACACCACCACTCTCCAGTGGTGTACACCACCACTCTCCCAGTGGTGTACACCACCACTCTCCCAGTGGTGTACACCACCACTCTACCAGTGGTGTACACCACCACTCTCCCAGTGGTGTACACCACCACTCTACCAGTGGTGTACACCACCACTCTCCCAGTGGTGTACACCACCACTCTACCAGTGGTGTACACCACCACTCTACCAGTGGTGTACACCACCACTCTCCCAGTGGTGTACACCACCACTCTACCAGTGGTGTACACCACCACTCTCCCAGTGGTGTACACCACCACTCTACCAGTGGTGTACACCACCACTCTCCCAGTGGTGTACACCACCACTCTACCAGTGGGTACACCACCACTCTCCCAGTGGTGTACACCACCACTCTACCAGTGGTGTACACCACCACTCTCCCAGTGGTGTACACCACCACTCTACCAGTGGTGTACACCACCACTCTCCCAGTGGTGTACACCACCACTCTCCAGTGGTGTACACCACCACTCTCCCAGTGGTGTACACCACCACTCTCCCAGTGGTGTACACCACCACTCTACCAGTGGTGTACACCACCACTCTCCCAGTGGTGTACACCACCACTCTACCAGTGGTGTACACCACCACTCTCCCAGTGGTGTACACCACCACTCTACCAGTGGTGTACACCACCACTCTCCCAGTGGTGTACACCACCACTCTACCAGTGGTGTACACCACCACTCTCCCAGTGGTGTACACCACCACTCTACCAGTGGTGTACACCACCACTCTCCCAGTGGTGTACACCACCACTCTACCAGTGGTGTACACCACCACTCTACCAGTGGTGTACACCACCACTCTACCAGTGGTGTACACCACCACTCTCCCAGTGGTGTACACCACCACTCTACCAGTGGTGTACACCACCACTCTACCAGTGGTGTACACCACCACTCTACCAGTGGTGTACACCACCACTCTCCCAGTGGTGTACACCACCACTCTACCAGTGGTGTACACCACCACTCTACCAGTGGTGTACACCACCACTCTACCAGTGGTGTACACCACCACTCTCCCAGTGGTGTACACCACCACTCTACCAGTGGTGTACACCACCACTCTACCAGTGGTGTACACCACCACTCTACCAGTGGTGTACACCACCACTCTCCCAGTGGTGTACACCACCACTCTACCAGTGGTGTACACCACCACTCTACCAGTGGTGTACACCACCACTCTCCCAGTGGTGTACACCACCACTCTACCAGTGGTGTACACCACCACTCTACCAGTGGTGTACACCACCACTCTACCAGTGGTGTACGCCACCACTCTACCAGTGGTGTACGCCTTCACGCGCTATACCCTTGCCGTGCGGCTAAGCACTCTAGCCTCTCACACCATCTTGGGGGCAAGCGACTCACGTCCTTACGACGCCGAGGCCGCCTCACCCGCTCGTCACCTCAGAGTCTTGCGAAGCTGCTCCACCCACACGTGTGTCCTGCGCCACCCACACGTGTGTCCTGCGCCACCCACACGTGTGTCCTGCGCCACCCACACGTGTGTCCTGCGCCACCCACACGTGTGTCCTGTGCCACCCACACGTGTGTCCTGCGCCACCCACACGTGTGTCCTGCGCCACCCACACGTGTGTCCTGCGCCACCCACACGTGTGTCCTGCGCCACCCACACGTGTGTCCTGTGCCACCCACACGTGTGTCCTGCGCCACCCACACGTGTGTCCTGCTCCACCCACACGTGTGTCCTGCGCCACCCACACGTGTGTCCTGCGCCACCCACACGTGTGTCCTGCTCCACCCACACGTGTGTCCTGCGCCACCCACACGTGTGTCCTGCGCCACCCACACGTGTGTCCTGCGCCACCCACAGGTGTGTCCTGCGCCACCCACACATGTGTGCTGCGCCACCCACACGTGTGTCCTGCGCCAAAGTATCTACCACGTGTGGACGGTGGCTGCTTGATCTTCAATCAATAGCAGAATCATAGTGAGCATGAAAGATTGTTGAATGTAGACCGGTATTTTCAAGGTGAGTACTCAATTAATTATTTTCTGTATTATATAATGCACATCTGAAGTGCATTATTCCTTTGTACTGAGTTTAAGTCATTCTTATGGTCTGCTGGTTCACCACAATCCCGCACCGGGAAGAACCTCAATCGGGGAAGCACGATAGATAAAGGCATTTACAGCCAATCTGTGTTATAACTAACCTGACCCGAGTGTGTTTGTAATCTTGCGCTTTGTTACACATTTAGTATTTGTGTGTTTATATTATTTGTGTGTATTGTTTTGTGAGGTTAAATAATACCGTCACTGTTATTAACCATTTGCGTGTATGTCTTCTTTTCTTCTGTTCCAGGAGACAAGCAGTTATAAAAAGTAAGAGGGTGTGTTTACCCATTTATTTCTGTGTTATTGTTTGTCAGTTATTAAGTGACAGTGTCGTGTTGTGTCATTCAGTGCTGTGGTTCAGCACTGTATTTACAACAGTATTGTCTTGGTCTACGTGACCGGGTGTTGTGTTGATTTGTGATTATTAAGTGAAGTCAGTGATATTATAGTGTTATTAATTACCGTCAGTAGTAGGTGTGAGGTAATTAGCAACGTACTCACCTATTTGTACTCACTAATTTGTGCTTGCGGGGGTTGAGTTCTGGCTCTTTGGTCCCGCCTCTCAACTGTCAATCAACTGGTGTACAGATTTCTGAGCCTACTACATTTGAAATTGTGTATGGAGTCAGCCTCCACCACATCTCTGCCTAATGCATTCCATTTACTAACTACACTGACACTGAAAAAATTCTTTCTAATGCTTCTGTGGCTCATTTGGGTACTCAGCTTCCACCTGTGTCCCCTTGTGCATGTTCCACCTGTGCTAAAGTATTTGTCTTTGTCCACCCTGTCAATTCCCCTGAGAATTTTGTAGGTAGTTATCATGTCTCCCCTTACTCTTCTGTCTTCCAGGGACTTGAGTTTCAGCTCCTTTAGCCTTTCCTCGTAGCTCATACCTCTCAGTTCCGAGACGAGTCTGGTGGCATACCGCTGAATCTTCTCTAACTTTGTCTTCTGTTTAACTAAGCATGGACTCCAGGCTGGAGCTGCATATTCCTGGATTGGTTTGACATAAGTGGTATACAGGATCCTGAACGATTCCTTACATAAGTATATAAAGGCCGTTCTTATGTTGGCCAGTCTAGCATATGCCGCTGATGATATCCTTCTGATGTGGGTCTCTGGGGACAGGTGCGGTGTGATATCAATGCGGTGTGATATCAACACCCAGATCGTTTTCTCTATTTGACGCTTGTTGGATTTCACCTCCCAGATGGTACCTTGTGTTCAGCCTTCTGCTCCTTTCGCCTAATTTCATTACTTTGCACTTTCCTGAGTTGAACTTTAGTAGCCATTTTCTAGACCATTCCTCCAGCCTGTCCAGGTCGTCCTGTAGTCTCTGTCATCATCTGTCTTGATTCGTCTCATAATTTTTGCATCATCAGCAAACATTGAGAGGAATGAGTCTATACCCTCTGGAAGATCGTCTACATATATTAGAAACAGGATGGGTCCAAGTACAGAGCTCTGTGGGACTCCGCTGGTGACATCTCGCCACTCTGATGTCTTCCCCCTCACAGTTACTCGCTGTTTCCTGTTGCTTAGATACTCCCTTATCCACTGGAGCACCTTACCTTTTACTCCTGAATGTTGCTCCAACTTTCATAACAACCTTTTATGGGGTACTGTGTCAAAAGCTTTCTGACACTCCAAAAAAATGCAGTCTGCCCACCCTTCTCTTTCTTGCCTAATTTTTGTTTCTTGGTCATAGAACTAACTCTATTAATCCTGTGAGGCACGATTTACCATCTCTGAAACCATGCTGGTGGTGGATTGTAGAGCTATTTCCCTCCAGGTGCTCTATGAGCCCTCCATCACCTTGCATAATATACAAATTAGGGAAACTGGCCTGTAGTTCAGTGCCTCTTGCCTGTCACCCTTTTTGTATATTGGTACCACATTAGCTGTCTTCCAGCTTTCTAGTTGTTCTCCTGTTTCCAGTGACCTGTTATACACCATAGAGAGTAGCATACTTAGTGCTTCTGCACCCTCTTTCAGTATCCATGGTGATATTGTGATATTCCGTCAGGCCCAACAGCCTTTGTCACATTCAGCTCCATCAGAAATCCTCGAAGGTTGCTTGGTTTGCCTCCTCCTCATTTAGCACAGGGGCTTCTCCTTGTTAATTTGTGAAGACCTCCAGGAATCTCTTGTTGAGGTGTTCACACGCCTCCTTGTCATTCTCTGTGTATCTATTCTCCCCTTTTCTCAGTTTCATCACTTGTTCCTTCACCGCTGTTTTCCTCCTGATATGGCTGTGGAGCAGCTTTGGTTGGGTCTTAGCTTAACTTGCGATGTCATTTTCATACTGTCTCTCTGGTTCTCTCCTCACTCTGAGGTACTCATTTCTTGCCCTCTGGTATCTCTCCCTGCTCTCTGGCGTTCTGTTATTCCTGTTGTTCCTCCATGTTCTTTTACTCAATTGCTTTGCTACCTTACATTCCTGGTTGAACCATGGATTCTTGACGTTGCTTTTTGCTTTTCTCCTTTTGGACCGGGATAAATCTATCTGCAGCTCCCTGGCATTTCTGGGTGACATAGTCCATCATATCCTGTACATTCTTCTCTCTAAGTTCTGTTTCCCATGGTATTCCCCTTAGGAAGTTCCTCATCTCATCATATTTCATCTTCGGTAATTTAGTCTTTTCCCTTCGGATCCCATCCTTGGATAGGTTATCCCTACCTCCACCAGATACACTGTGGTCACTCATTCCTATGGGTGCTTCAAATTTGACTTTCCTTATATCTGACTCATTCAAGGTAAATATCAGGTCGACTCTAGCTGGTTCGTCATTGCCTCTCATTCTTGTGGGTTCCCTGACATGTTGGCTCAGAAAGTTCCTTGTTGCCACTTCCAAGAGTTTAGCTCTCCATATATCTGCACCTCCATGTGGGTCCGTATTCTCCCAGTCTATCTTTCCATGATTGAAATCGCTCTTGATTAAGAGTCTGGAGCCATTCCTGCAGGCAACTGAAGCTGCTCTCTCTATTATATTATTGGTTTCCATGTTGTTCCTATCAAACTCCTGTCTAGGTCTTTTGTCATTTAGTGAAGGGTTGTAAATGACTGCTACTATTATCTTAGGTCCACCCACTGTCATAGTTCCTGTTATGTGATCTCTGAACCCGTCACAGCCCGGAATTTCCATCTCATCAAAGCTCCAGTCCTTCATTATCAGCAGGGCCACTCCTCCACCTCCTCTCCCTTCCTTTCTTTCCTTACTGTATAGTAGTCCTTTGGAAACACTGCGTCTGTAATGACTCCTAACAATTTTGTTTCCGTGAGTCCTATTACATCTGGGTTTCCTTCCTGCACCCTTTCAGCCAGTTCACTTGCTTTATTGGTAATCCCATCGATGTTTGAGTACATTACCTAGAAGCTCATTTTCCTATATCCATTTTGACCCTCACTCCCTACAAGTGTAGGAAGTTGTTCCATGGGCATTTCTACTTGGGTAGGCTCCTCCTTCAGGGAAGTTTACCAGGGGTTCAAGGGAGGTGAGGTGGGGTGGGGAATATAGAGCCAGTCCAGGCCAGCTTGGGACAGGAAGAAGTCCTGAGGGTGGGGAGGCAAGGAGTGCTTGGGGTTGGGGGCAGTGATTGCTTGGGTTGCAGGCATGCCCACCTGAAGTGTAGTTAACAGGGATTTGTGGGGAGGCGGGGTGGGGGATGGACGCTGTCTGGGCCTGCTTGTGGCAGGAAGAAGACCAGGGGATGGGAAGGTAGGGGATACTCAGGGTAAGGAGGAGGGAGGGTTTGGGTGATATAGTGGGCATTGTGTAGGGGCAAGGAGGGTTTTGAGCTGGGGGTGGAGGTGAGACCTATGGGGTGTTGGGCTGGGGTGTTGCATTCCCTTCTGGGGTTCCTGAATTGCGGGTTAGTTTTAGTTGGGGTTCCCCACTCCCCTCCGGGAGTGCTAGGATGGAGGCTGATTCCTGGCTCCCTTCCCTCTCCCTGCGTCTTTTCCTTGCATCTGCTGCCCTTATTATCCCGTCCCTGGTCATGACCCTCTCAAAGTATACCTCTCTGTAATTCCTTGCATTTTTCAATTTGCTCTTCTTTACTAGTATGTCTTCTTTGGTAGCCTCTTTCCTGAATACTACCTTGATCAATCTCTTTTTGTCTTTGTTGTACTGGCCAATCCGGAAAAACTGTTCTATGTCTCGTTCAGCCCCTTCCATTCCTATCTCCTTTATTATCCCTGACACTGCAGCTTTGTCTTTAGTCCTGCATTCTTCCTTTTTGGAACTCTCTTATACCTTAACACCTATCACTACTACAGCTGTTTTCCTTTCCATTAGCTGGCTTGTGCATCTAGCTGCCTCCTGTGAGGTTACTGCTTTCATTACAACTTCCTTGACTGTGAACATGGCATCTGAGCTCTTCAGTATTTCAGCTAAGATGGCAACAATTGTAGGGGTCGCTGCCATTGCTACATCCCCTGTTTCCTGGGCCAGAGTCTGAGCAGTGTCTGTTTTTATTTATTTTTATCTATCTTATCTTTTTTTCTGCAGTTTACTTATAGTTTCCTTAATGTCCTTCATTTCATCCTTGAGTTCCCTCCATGCCTGAGCAATAAATTCCATGTATGGGTCTTCCTGTTCCTCTTCACCAACTTTGGTCTGATTCCTTACCATCCTGCTAGACCTGTGTGTGTGTGTGTGTGTATTCACCTAGTTGTATTCACCTAGTTGTGCTTGCGGGGGTTGAGCTTTGCTCTTTCGGCCCATCTCTCAACTGTCAATCAACTGTTTCGACTGCTACTTTTTTCCCCACACCACACACACCCCAGGAAGCAGCCCGTGACAGCTGACTAGCTCCCAGGTACCTATTTACTGCTAGGTAACAGGGGCATAGGGTGAAAGAAACTCTGCCCATCATTTCTAGCCGACATTTTATCATAAATACAGATTCGAGACCCGCCATTGAAACCTTAAGGCCGACGGGTACTTATCAACTGGGTGCCAAGTCATGTGAGAATAATAGGAAATGACAAGGCAGACGAAGCTGCAAAACTTGCAACTAAGAGAAGAAATGTAGACATTTACATACTACAGAGTCTATCACAGATTAAGAAAGTAATTAGAAACAGAGCAATACAAAAGATGTACAGTGACCACAGCACAGCAGTTGCAACATCAGGATCTGCGGGTTGGTACAAGAATTCAACCAACTACGAAACCCTTAGTTTGATGAAAGGGAGCAGTAGAACAACAGAAGTACACTTACATCGCATCAGGCTTGGATACCCATGTGCATGGAAATTGGCTTACAGGTTCCGGAAGATGAGAGGAA
>WNGS01058017.1:0-2500 GCA_020271785.1 Procambarus virginalis
CTCCTGCTTTACCTTTAGGAACAATTGTACTAACCAACTATAATCATCAAAATATTACTAATGTTATAAGAATGATGATGGTACCTTTGAAATAAAGTGTAGAAGAGTTAGTTAGTTTAGTTCATTTATTATGCACCCCATACCCATCTTGTGGGCGGTAGTGGAAAGGGTTACAGAGGCACATAATGGGCTCAGGGACTGAACCCCACAATTCATTTAGCTAAGCAAGTTACAATCTTGATGAGCTAGTTACAAAATTCAATATAAGTCGTCACATCAACAATGGGTTCGAGATCGACCTCAAATACAGGTTCTAAATTAAGCAACTGACATATGTGGAGAGCTAGTGTCACAATTTATATGTTTGTCCTGCACACCGCCCCCATCCAGTGGGCAGCGGTGGATAGGTTACAATCACTCAGTTACTACCTACAGTTAGCAAACTGGGGATATTTGGCTAAAATTTCTGGTAGCAGATCATTTTGAATGAAATATTTACACATCGCTGGAACATTGGTTATAGAATTGTCTCTAAATTCACGTATCTTTTCGCACTCCATCACATAGTGACGGAGGGTGTGCGAATAATTTTGTTGACACAGTTTACATTTGGTCAGGTCTACATCGGCAGATAATGAGAATTCCCAGAGATACTTGTAACCGAGTCTAAGCCGAGCAGCAGTAACATCTAGAAGTCTGCTGATTTTATTGGATGATCCATAGATGTGTGGCTCCTCTTGCATGATAGTATGATGATAGATGGAATTACTGGTGTCAATTTCACTTTGCCTCAGATCTACAAGATCTTGTTGAAGTTCTCGGTGTACTGCTGCTCTCAGATTGCTCATTGACAATCCAAGGTTACACTCAACGGCTCCTTTAAAGGCAGATTCTTTGGCTAACTTATCAGCTCTATCATGCATTCGGAGGCCAACATGAGATGGAGACCACATGAAATGGACTCTGTTACCATCCTTAATAATTTTGTTGTATTTGTGTCTAGCTTCGGACACGAGCATGTTACAGTTGTGTCTTAAAGAGTTGAGAGCATTTAAGGATGATAAGGAGTCACTTACAATTAATGTATCAAGTTTGGAGACTTGTACACATTTCAGTGCAAGGATCAAGGCAAATAGTTCAGTCTGAAGGGTAGAGGCCCAATTGTTTATACGGACTCCCCACTCAAAGTACAAGCCATCGCCCATTGTCAGAACAACTGCACTTCCAGCTGCACCCGTGGTGCGGTGTAGGGAACCATCAGTGTATATGATTTGAGAGAGAGAATGCTCTGTGGACAGAGCATCAATATGGCTTAAGGCGTTGAGCTTTGCCTCAAGACGAAGCTTGGGCTTATCTCTAATTTGCTTCTTGGGTGGAAAGGGAGGGATTAAAACTGGAAAGGGTGTAACCTCCCACGGTGCAGGAAAGTGCCGTTGTTGTTTCTCTTGGTACAAATCATGAACCCCATACATTCTGAGTTGAGTTCCAGTTTTTGTTATCCATTTGGAACAATGCTGATCTTCAATAAAGTAAGTCTGGAGGGCTTCTGTGCAAGGATTAGGATGAGTTAGCCTAAGCATTTTTATACCAATTTGACAGTTAATTTCAGTAACACGATCAACAACGCTCAGAATATTAAGTTCCTTTCTCATATTAAGTATCTTTGTGGTACGAGGGCACCCAAGGATTATCCTCAGGGCTTCGTTCTGCAATTTTTCAAGCCCTCCAAGCTTTCTTTCAGGCATCAAAACAAGCAGAGGTGCAGCATAATCCACTAAAGATCTGATGTATGCAAGGTACATCATTTTGACAATTCTGACATTGGCACCATAGCCTGAGTGATAACCTGCAACAGCCTTGAGAGCTCGGAGCCTCTCTTTATACTGACGACAGAGTCTGAATACAACAGGACCATACAGTGGCACCTCAAGGCCAAGGTATTTGAATCTGTTTACATAGTCAAGCTGGGAGCCATCAGATAGTTGCATCTTGCGAACAGCTCCTCCCTGCCTGGGTGGGCGCCGATTTAGTATCTTTGTTTTCTCTGCTGAGATAATTAAACCTAGGTCCTGACATGAATCTAATACAGAGTTAAGAGTGTTCTGTGTGTTAGCATACCCAGTGGTGTGTATCATTATATCATCAGCATAGCTAATGATGTGGACGTTGGGTTTGCTCGGTATAGAGTTTAACAGCGTGTTTATTAAGATATTAAATAAGGTAGGACTGAGGACACCACCCTGCGGGGTACCTAGTTCAAAGTCTCTTGTTACACTCCTATGCCCCTGGAAAAATACAGATGACTTCCTGTTGGATAAGTAACCCCTGATCCAACAAAGAAGCCGACCACCAATATTCATTCTTGCAAGCTCACTCAAGATAACATGTCTATTTGCAATATCAAAGGCAGACTTAAGATCTAGGAAGGTGGTATATGACTTTTCAGTGTGCAGGGTAAGAAAGGTGGTGATGCAATGATGCACACTCCTTCCATGCATGA
>WNGS01058017.1:7500-11126 GCA_020271785.1 Procambarus virginalis
ACCTCAATATACCATTTCTCAGTCCCAACAGTGTTCAGCTCTAGCAGGTCCGTTAGATGAACAACAACTACAACAACAACAACAACAACTACAGCAACTGATCAATCTCTCCCTGTTGGCACAACCCGGTTTAGCCTACTACCCTCCTCTTAACAATGGTCATTCAATGAGAGCAGATGGAAATGAGGATGATGATCGACTGATTGATGATATACAACCGATCGATCTCTCCCTTAAATCTAAACCATCAGCATTGCCAAATGTGATGGCTACTGTGATTGAAAAACAAAATTGCAAGTGGAAATATAAGTTGAGACTGATTAGCCGTTGGGGAGAAAAGCGACTGAAGGAGGATGATAAGTTATTTAATAAACAATCGTTCCTTGCCCAACACCAGTATAATTATTCAGACCAATGCAGATTCATATGTGATATTTGCCAAAAAGTATTAAAACAAAAAGACAGCTTAACAGAACATCGTAGACTACATACAGGGGAGAAGCCTTACCAATGTGACAAGTGTTTCAAGAGGTTCTCTCACAAGAGTTACCGTTATAAACATATGAAATACTTTAATTGTGATGAACAACATGATAGTAAGTGACACGATAGTCCCTCAGAAACAGACAGTGGCCAGTTTTGTAACCAAAAGGAGGAAGGAACTCGATAGTAAAGAATAAGAGTATATAGTATTGATGATATAAATTAAACGTTGATGGTGATTGTGGCAGTGGCATTGGTGGCATTGGTGGTGGTTGTGATTGAGATAAAAATAATGAGACCTACCCAATCAGAAACAATAGCATAGAAAATTTAATATGAATTCTGTCATTCTTTAACCTTTATATTTATATTATATTATGATCTTCTGCTTGAAAAAACCAACTTTATGTAGAAACCACCTTTAAGTCACGAAGTCCAAGTAAAAAAAAAAAGGTGTCTAATAACTTAACAATAAATAAATATCCTCCTATGATAACCGCTTGACGATTAAATGAGACCATAATAATAAATAAAATTTATTTCGTGCTATCTTATTGGTAGCTTAATCCTAATTAATCCATTTAGTCAGTCAAATAAACTCAGTCAAGCAAGTAGCTTATTTGTTAGTCAGATTAATTAGATTATACAAAATGAAAGATCAGACTCTTATAATCGGTGTAAATTTTGATGAACTCCTGTCTCAGAGACAATATATAGACGAGGGAGATTTCGGTATTGTATGGCGCATTCCCTGGGGGAAAGAATATGCAATTTTGAAGACAATGAAAAAAAATAAAATTTCTGAAAAGGCCTTCAGGACAGAGCTTTTTATCATGGAAAGACTTAATGGTGCAGGTGGAGCTCCGAGACTACTCGGCGTTTGCTACAAGCCAAGAGCTCTAGTGATGTCTTTCCGGGGCGAGTTAACACTCTCAGAGGCCATTCAGAAAGATATTCCAGATTGGCTTATCATATATATTGTTTTGAAAGTTGGTCAGTGCCTGCGCGAGCTCCACGCTCGTGGAGTTATTCATAATGATATTCATGCCCGAAATGTAAGGGTGACCCTCTGTCAACATAAGCTACCACAAGTATTTCTAATTGACTTTGGACAGTCAATTCTCAAACAAGATGTCCTATTGACATTGAGTCAAAAAGCTCGAAGAAAACTGGAAACCAAACTACACCTAAAGAAAAACTTGACATATTCCCGAGATGTGAAGGCTCTTGGGCTGATGCTGCTAAATATTGTTGATATAAGAAATATAAATGTTATTTCTCTAAAAGAAATAATTGCAATTACATTGTCTAGTAGTATGTGTGAGCCAGTGACCCTTGACGATATTCTACTGAAGCTAAACTTAGTACTTTTAAATGACTTCAAGATAAAACTTCCTGAAAGTTTTGAGTGAAAACACACCTGACGCCTATACTATATAATACTATATAATGTATATGACACAACATCTACAATATGTCAATGTCCAGTATCTTGTAAAATAAAGTTTTTTCCTAATTACTTATTTTATATTTCAATATCATGACGAGAATTAGAGAAAATGGAATTTAAAACTAGTATATATAGCAGACCTGCCACCATGTGATATTACTGATCGTAGATTCGTGCAGAACCTTACTAAGTCTGGACTAGGGCCGGACCTAGCTATGTCGGATATCCAACACGTAAACTCTATCAACCATTTATTTTTTGACCAGTCCTGTCATCTGTCTCATAATTTTGAGGTCATAACATTGTGTGTAAGTGACCTGCTGACTGGTGGTGTTCACTTCTGGTAAGATGTTGTTCATTATCAGTAAGTAGGTGGTACCTGGGAGTTAGTTGGTTTGTTGTGGGGATTGTAAAGCCATTTTCATAGTATAGCGTTTTGGGCCAGTCCTTAAACTAACAGATTTTTATATCTAAATCTTTAATTAACAGGTGGAGATAATTTTAAAAATTACAGTAAAATTGATAATGAACTCTAATACAACATCATATTATTAGAAAGGTAAAGTAATACAAACATTATTAGTACAGTACTCCAAATTGTGGATCCTTAAGGTGACCGTTTAACATTGACTTCTGGGACTCACAACACAAAGTTTGAGATGTGGATGTCATAGTGCTCTGGGTGCAGTCTGGATGTGTGGCCCAGTGGAGGCAATGCCATGGGCGGAGCAAAGTGGTTTGATGTCCATGTTTTATCTCCTTGCTTGAGATTGCCACTTATGTGAATATACGTCACATACACATTTTAAACTATGTATTTAATTTGTATATTTAGTTCTTTGTTCACTTACATACACAAAGAACCTTACAACATCCGAGGAATGATTCAAGGAATCTGTTATATTGAACGTAAAGCAATTAGCTGTGGGAGATTCCCAGGTGAGGTATTTAGACAGGACGTATGGGGCCAGATATAGGGTGAACAGGTAAAGGGTTTACTATCCGGGAGCTGGAATTGGAGATATTGTTGACAATGCAGGCGATGAATCACAATAACGTGGCTAAAGTATGTTGACCAGACCACACACTAGAACGACGACTAGTATGTGAACGATGGGACGCAAAGGATAAAAGGAACGACGACGTTTCGGTTTGTCCTGGATAATTATTGCACAGTATTAATGTGACAATAATATATGAATTATTTCCTTGATAATCAAACTTGTTGTTCAAAGATAATATACAATCTATGAAGGAAACATTTTGAGAGGGCGAGCAGGCAACACTGGGCTGGTGGTGAGAGAGACACACATTGTTAGTTGTGCTCAGACCTTCAGTGGTGAAGGGTGTGTTCCAGCTGGCCGCCACCAGCCGCCACCGCCACCCCCGACCGCCACCGGCCGCCACCGCCGCCGCCACCCCCAACCGCAGTGGCGGTTGGCGGCGGCTGCGGCCGACAGCGGCAACGGGCCGCGGTGGCAGACAGCGGCGGCGGGCGGTGGACAGTGTCGGTGGGCGGCGGCGGCGGCTGACGGTGGCGGCAGGCGGCGGTTTCGGACAGTGGCGGCGGTGGCAGACAGTGGCGGCGAGCGGGGTGGAGGGGATAGTGGCGGCAGTGGCAGACAGTGGCGGCAGGCGGCGGTGGTGGAAGGTGGCGGCAGGCGGTGGAGGTGGACGGTGGCGGCAGGCGGTG
>WNGS01058020.1:0-19431 GCA_020271785.1 Procambarus virginalis
TATATATATATATATATATATATATATATATATATATATATATATATATATATATATAGGAGGGAGAGGGATAGGGGACGGACGTGTGGCGGAGGAGCTGCTGCCTTCTCAGCCATTACCCTGAGACATCTTGGCCTCACCGTACCAAGACTCAACCATATTCACCGTGAATACACCAAGCAGACGTGGGAGTGGCCGGAAGTGCCTACGGTGTACCATCTATGTGAAAACTTATCAAAACAGGTGGGTTGGCAGTGTGGAGTCATGGAGGCTGGAGTGAGGAGCCAGGATGGACCCTGTAGGCCTCCCATAGTGAGGGGAGGTGGGGGTGAGTGAGGGGTGTTGTGTGGTCAGGAGAGAGAGGTGCGGGTTACGTGTGTGCCAAATAGTGTTTTGTGTTTTTCTTTTTTGAAAGTTTTGAAAGTTTTGTTGAACAAGTTACGTTGTCAGCGATAATTGGCGCAACATATCTATCATATTGTGAGTACATCACACGTGCAGTGAGTCAGATTACAAGTGTATGATTCATTCATCATTGTGCAGTGATATACGGGGAATTATACCAGTGTTAGTGTCGCCCTGACCCCGCCCCCACCCAGCGCCCAGGCCGGGAAGTACCTGCTCTCCCCCTCCTTCCCCACCCCACCACGTCGCCTCCCCACCCACGAGGCC
This sequence comes from Procambarus virginalis, assembly GCA_020271785.1. Lineage (NCBI taxonomy): Eukaryota > Metazoa > Arthropoda > Malacostraca > Decapoda > Cambaridae > Procambarus > Procambarus virginalis. The sequence continues at coordinate 673 of WNGS01058020.1, forward strand.
ACCTTGCCACCCGCCCATAGATGCCGGGAGGCTCCCATGTGTGTCTACGCCACCCACCCACCCATTGTATACCCACATATTGTGTAGTGGGTGTATACCCACACTTTGTATAGAGGTGGTATATGTATTACCACTCATCTGAGTAGTACGTGCCACGGCCAGCTGATCATGCCCCCAGCCTCCAACCGCCGCCCACCCTCCAGTCTCCACCCGCCGTCCACCCTCCCGCCCAGTGCCCGCCCAGCGCCCGCCCATGTCGCAGCTCTCAATAGCCAGCCAGGCTTCTCCAAGCCAAGATGAGCCACCAAGCAGGGGTAGACAAGGCAGATGTCAGACGTGTGACAGGGTATGCTTTATCCGGTCGAGTGACGGTAATGTGCGCAATCATTACCACAACAGAGCCAGGTGTTTGGGTTCTGGGCGCCCTCCCAGGGAGAACACCAATCAACAGCCCACACCGCCCGTCAGGCAAAACACCTCCCAGACCTTCATTCCCACAGAAAATTTATTAGAGGCTATCAAAGCAACATCAGCCAGAACCTTGCAACACATCCCTAAAGCAGCCCGCCCCATGCAGCAGCCAAATTATCTGCCCTCCTGAGAAAGGTCAACGACTCTCCTGGAACGACCCAAGCATGGCACAACCTCCTACTGTTTGGCAATATATGTCTAGCCACCCCTGCAAGGAGAGACAAAACCTTAGCTGCCTCAATCATCAAAGCTATAAATGATTTTCCCAGGGAGGACAACCAGGTGCGCCTTTCCACTCGCGCGAGAAACACCCACGGCAGGAAGAGCAACAGTGCCATATCCGAGACATCAAAAATCAGAACATCAGTCACCAAGAAAATAGAAGAAGGAAACACTATTGGCGCAATAAGAGTCATCACCAGTGAGGACTCAATTGCCGATAGAGATGCCGCAACAGCTCAAGCCCTAAGGGAGAAACACCCTGCCAGGGCTCCGAGTGAGGACGACATTGTACAAGTGGGGGCTACCGGAGCAGAACCTCTCTGGGTGGCTGAATCTGTGGTCCATAAAGCAGCCATGTCCTTCCCAACCGGATCAGCAGGTGGGTTCACAGGACTAAAACCCAACCACCTCAAGCAAATGCTCAACCCTGCACTGGGTGACATTGCAAAGAACCTCTTGGTGGAACTAACCAGATTCACCAACACATGTCTAGCTGGCAACATACCACCGTCCATAAGACCTATTTTTTTTGGAGCATCCCTCTGTGCTCTAAAGAAAAAGGATGGAGGGATCAGGCCAATAGCTGTGGGCAATTCTCTCCGGCGTCTCGTCGCAAAGGCAGCCGCAAGAACAGTTAGTGATGCAGCGGCCAACATGCTGAAGCCAAAACAGCTTGGGTTTGGCATTCCACAAGGGTGTGAGGCGGCAGCCCATGCAGCTCGAGCCTTCATCGCCAATATCACAGACGAAAAGGCCCTTATCAAGCTAGATTTCAAAAATGCCTTCAATTTGGTGCGGAGGGATGCTGTACTCCGTGCGGTTCATAGTCATTTCCCTTCCCTCTACCCTTTCGTACATTCATGCTACAGTATGGATCTTAAGCTACTTTTTGGCGAACATGAAATTGACTCGCGGGAAGGCGTCCAACAGGGTGACCCCCTTGCTCCTCTCCTTTTCTGCTTAGTCATCAAACAAGTCACAGAGGTCCTGTCCAGCGAGCTTAACATCTGGTTCTTGGATGATGGTACCCTAGCTGGTTCCCAAGACTCCCTCCTGGAGGACATCAGAAAAATCCAGGAGCAAGGTGCAGTTTTAGGCCTCACCCTGAACCCTTCTAAATGTGAAATAATATGTTCCAACCAGGGCATCGTAGAGAGAATAGAGGGTCTTCTGCCAAACATCCATAAAACTAAACCTGAAGACAGCACACTCCTAGGAGCTCCCCTGGGGTTGAAAGCCATCGATGAGGTCCTTGATAAGAAAATCGCCGACCTTAAGAGGATGGATGGGAGGATTGAGGATATTGATGCTCATGATGCACTCTACCTCATCACCAGATGTCTGTCCCTCCCCAGGTTAACCTACTTTCTGAGGTGTTCACCATCTTACAGTAGCCAAAAACTAAGTGAGTATGACCGGTTACTGAAATCAATGCTAGAAAAAGCCCTTAACCTCTCTTTTGATGACCTGCAGTGGAAACAAGCCTCTCTTCCCGTAAGACTTGGGGGCCTCGGAGTTCGAACAGCAACGCAAATCGCTGTTCCAGCCTTCCTGTCCTCCTTATCAGCATCCGACGACCTTGTGAAGGAAATTCTACCTGCCCACTTACATCAGCTGGCAGGTGTACATGATCCCAATTTTACACGCTGTGCCACAGAGTGGGCCTCTCGTGCAGGCCCATCACCTCAACCACCATCCCCAAAAGCCCACAGGCAATCCAGCTGGGATGGCCCCATTGTAGACAAAGTTGCTGCAGAGTGCCTGGGTGCTGCATCAACACAGCACGACATTGCTCGCCTCACAGCAGTAGCAGCCCCTCATGCAGGGGATTTCCTGTTAGCAACCCCAATGTCGGCAACTGGCACGCGTCTCACACCACACGCCCTCCGCCTTGCTGCCCCAATCCACACCAGATATAGGTGTATTTGCGGCGAGGTGGTGGCTGACAGGTACGGCCACCATGGCCTACTCTGCCAAAGCACGGGAGGATGGCACTCGAGGCACAGTGAAGTTAACGACATCATCAAGAGGAGCCTCACCACAGCTGGATGCCCAGCCGAGAGAGAGCCTCGTTACCTAACGCCCCGTAACTCTGATGCTCTTATTGGTCGCCCGGATGGTATCACAGTGAACCCCTGGAAGAATGGCAAGCAGTTGGTATGGGACTACACGTGCGTATCAACCCTGGCTAACACCTACATTGACCTCAGTGTTGCACAACCAGGTGGCGCTGCCACCCACAGGGAAGCAGCCAAATCCCGTAAGTATAGAGAACTGGATCACCACTACAATTTTGTCCCCATTGCTTCTGAGACACTCGGCGCCTGGGGTAAAAGTGCTACCAGTTTTTTGAAGGAACTGGGTTCTAGGCTCATTGAAACAACAAGGGACCCTAGAGCTGCCAGCTTTCTTTTCCAGCGCCTCAGCGTGGCGATACAGAGGGGAAATGCGCACTGCATCCAGGGTTCCTGCCCGCCATCTGAGGAGCTGGAGGAACTCGACAACCTATGATAACCATCTTTGTAACCTATATGTAACTCCTTTTTTGTAACACAGTTCAAATAAAGCAAATATATATGTGTACATACAAAAGAATGGGGGTGGTAGGAGAAGAAAATATTAGTGTTCAGTGAGAAACCACAAGGTCTCCTCTGAATACGTTTTATTTTCTTCTCCGAGGCTATGGGTCCCCACATTGGCACCAGAGGTGGTACCCTCACAAACTTCTATATATATATATATATATATATATATATATATATATATATATATAAATGACTTATGTATCACTAGCATATATACTATTATATATTTATCAATAGGATGTTAAGTGTAGTAGCTTACTCTCACTTGATTAAGATTGCTATACTTTGTATTGTGAAGATATATACTCAAAAGCAGGGTTTTGAGAGAGTATGTGTATATGATATTTGACTTGTATTATTGTATAAATATATATTGATGAATATTGCTGAAGGAGTGCTAACAGTTGACTTGACTTAATTCTTTTGAATCCTACATTACTCCCCCCCCCCCAACCCCCTCCACTTTTGCTTGCCGTCTGAGATTAAGTATTACCAAGTCTAGGAGATGGGAATTCTTTATTTGTATCTTTGTATATTATTATATTTTCCATTGTGTGCCTATATATTTATATTATTTACATTGTGAGTTACATATCATGTCACTCATTAGTTCTGTATATGCTCAAGGTCCAAATTACATTGTAAAATGTTGTGATCTAAGTTATAATGTTTGAAAAGAACTGACGGTTAGGTCTGCAGTGTTGGCACAGCAGTGTACCGCGGCTCGGCGCCCGACACCAGCGCCTCACTGGTCTGAGGTCATCGGTTGAGGGCAGACGTGCTCGGCCCGACTAATTTCTTTTGGTGTAATTAGTGGTCTACGGACCTCGTAAGCCTTTAATGTATACTCGACAGTACTATATGGTGATGGATCAGGACTACCCAGGTTGTACGTCTCCGTTTTGGAGCATTTGTGTGAACAGTTGGTAGGTGACCTTATTTTGTATAAGCAGTTTTATGAATCTGCATGGATACACCTTTGCTCACCCTTCATTCGACGTAGAGTGGTGGGTACCTAAGGACTTTACTGTGATTTTGAGTGTTCTGATTGAGATTGACTCCTTCCTCACTAAATTTTTTATGTGTCACCTCCATACTGTGTTCAAAACCTTGAGCATACTAGAGCTAGTGTACCACTGCGCTAGGAAGGGGCCAAGTGTCAGCAAGTCCTTTAATTGATGCTACTGTGAGTACTATTAGTATGATCCTGATGAGCTTGATAAATACTATTTTAATGTAATTCTTGAGAAACAGCTGATATACCTCTTTACATATATGTATTACTGTGTCATTCATAGATATGCCCCAGTAAACTGGTGATTATTATTGACTTTTCCTAAACCTAGAAAAATATTATTGTAGGCCAGGTGGATTATTGTGATTTAGGGAAGGTTCAACGTCGCCAGCGATGGGACGGCGGTAAGGAATGGTCCCCAACCGCTTGGAGAGTCGTGGATTGAATGCCGACCTGCATGAAGTGAGACCGTCGCTCTACTGTCCAGCCCAAGTCGTTGTAAACTCCAGCAGCAGTGTGTGCGGTTCTCCTCCAGCAGGGTGCGGTTCTCCTCCAGCAGGGTGAGGTTCTCCTCCAGCAGGGTGCGGTTCTCCTCCAGCAGGGTGCAGTTCTCCTCCAGCAGGGTGAGGTTCTCCTCCAGCAGGGTGCAGTTCTCCTCCAGCAGGGTGAGGTTCTCCTCCAGCAGGGTGCGGTTCTCCTCCAGCAGGGTGCGGTTCTCCTCCAGCAGGGTGAGGTCTCCTCCAGCAGGGTGCGGTTCTCCTCCAGCAGGGTGCAGTTCTCCTCCAGCAGGGTGAGGTTCTCCCCCAGCAGGGTGAGGTTCTCCACCAGCAGGGTGAGTTTCTCCTCCAGCAGGGTGAGGTTCTCCTCCAGCAGGGTGAGGTTCTCCTCCAGCAGGGTGAGGTTCTCCTCCAGCAGGGTGAGGTTCTCCTCCAGCAGGGTGAGGTTCTCCTCCAGCAGGGTGCAGTTCTCCTCCAGCAGGGTGAGGTTCTCCACCAGCAGGGTGAGGTTCTCCACCAGCAGGGTGAGGTTCTCCACCAGCAGGGTGAGGTTCTCCACCAGCAGGGTGCAGTTCTCCTCCAGCAGGGTGAGGTTCTCCTCCAGCAGGGTGAGGTTCTCCTCCAGCAGGGTGCAGTTCTCCACCAGCAGGGTGAGGTTCTCCTCCAGCAGGGTGCAGTTCTCCTCCAGCAGGGTGAGGTTCTCCACCAGCAGGGTGAGGTTCTCCACCAGCAGGGTGAGGTTCTCCACCAGCAGGGTGAGGTTCTCCACCAGCAGGGTGAGGTTCTCCTCCAGCAGGGTGCAGTTCTCCTCCAGCAGGGTGAGGTTCTCCTCCAGCAGGGTGAGGTTCTCCACCAGCAGGGTGAGGTTCTCCACCAGCAGGGTGAGGTTCTCCACCAGCAGGGTGAGGTTCTCCACCAGCAGGGTGCAGTTCTCCTCCAGCAGGGTGAGGTTCTCCTCCAGCAGGGTGAGGTTCTCCTCCAGCAGGGTGCAGTTCTCCTCCAGCAGGGTGAGGTTCTCCCCCAGCAGGGTGCAGTTCTCCTCCAGCAGGGTGAGGTTCTCCTCCAGCAGGGTGAGGTTCTCCTCCAGCAGGGTGCAGTTCTCCACCAGCAGGGTGAGGTTCTCCTCCAGCAGGGTGCAGTTCTCCTCCAGCAGGGTGAGGTTCTCCCCCAGCAGGGTGAGGTTCTCCACCAGCAGGGTGAGTTTCTCCTCCAGCAGGGTGAGGTTCTCCTCCAGCAGGGTGAGGTTCTCCTCCAGCAGGGTGAGGTTCTCCTCCAGCAGGGTGAGGTTCTCCTCCAGCAGGGTGAGGTTCTCCTCCAGCAGGGTGAGGTTCTCCTCCAGCAGGGTGAGGTTCTCCTCCAGCAGGGTGCGGTTCTCCTCCAGCAGGGTGAGGTCTCCTCCAGCAGGTGAGGTTCTCCCCCAGAGTAGTGTAAAGTATGCCTACGACCGTGCTCAGCACCTGAGCAGGAGAGCTCATTAAGCCTCCCTGCTCAGGTGATCACAGGTGCATAGTCACAATAGGGTCTGGGGGGGATTCTCTGGATGTTTTGGTGCGTGTCGGCGCGTGGCAGACGCCCGCGTCCGGCCGCGCGGGACCCTTTGATCGAGGGTTATGTTGGGAGTTGGAGGGAGTCTATGTGGTTGGTATGCGGTCATGTAGGGGGGAGTAAAGGAAGAGGAGGAGAAGAGGAGAAGAGGACAGGAATAGTAGTAGATGAATATGTATGGTATGCACCGTAGAGTTAAACCTGTGTGTGTAGATAGATAGGTACGAGTTGTTTTGGGTAGGAGGTTAGAAGCTATGTGGTTGGTATGCGGTCATGTAGGGAGGAGGAGGAGGATGAATATGTATGAGTATGTGTCGTACAATTATTCCTGTGTGTGTGTGTGTGTGTGTGTGTGTGTGTGTGTGTGTGTGTGTGTGTGTGTGTGTGTGTGTGTGTAGATAGATGGGAGTATGTTGAGTGAAGGAGAGCATAGTCTTAAGATGGGTATAGGAGTATGTAGGTTATGTTGAGGAGGAGGGAGGGTAGGAGACTACCCTTAGCTGAGAGGGTAGGAGACTGGAGGGAGAGGACAAGGGGAAAGGGAGGGAACAGGTGTGTGTGTACTCACCTACTTGAAATCACCTAGTTGTGCTTGTGGGGGTTGAGCTCTGGCTCTTTGGTCCTGCCTCTCAACCGTCAATCAACAGGTGTACAGTTTCCTGAGCCTAATGGGCTCTATCATATCTACACTTGAAACTGTGTATGGAGTCAGCCTCCACCACATCGCTTCCTAATGCATTCCATTTGTCAACCACTCTGACACTAAAAAGTTCTTTCTAATATCTCTGTGGCTCATTTGGGCACTCAGTTCCACNCTGTACTGACCACACGTTGCTGTGTCTCAGCAACGCATGTGCGTTTCTGCGCCACAGCAACCTTTCCTTGTGTCCTCCCCCTCCATTCCCTCCCCCATCTCCTTGTCTTCCAACCATTTCTTACTCCTTTGCCCCTCGTTCTCGTACCATTCGCCACTCCCCTGTACCGTCGTCATCCCCGCTGTTCCAAACCCTCCCCCGACCCTTGTCGTCCCCACCATCCCCCGCTCAGCCATCCCCTCGTCCACATAACAATTTCCCACTCCCCGTCCCCTCGTTCTCCCTACCATTTCCCTTCCCCAGTCCCCTCGCCCTCCCCTCCATCCCTCACTCTCCTGTTCCCTTGTCTCCCCACCATTCTTCATCCCTGTCTCCTCGTCCCTACCATCCCTAACTCCCCATTCCTCTCGTCCACCCCACCAGTACCCCTGCCTGTCCCTTTGTCCTCCCCACCATCCTCCACTCTCGTCCTCTCGTCCTCCCCACCATTCCCCACTCCGTTGCCTGATGCATTCCCAAATGATCTCATGTTCCCATCACTGAAATGTAAGAAAAACAGTTAAAAAAACAAAATGAAAAAAATGAAAAAATAAACAAATAAAATTTACTCACGGAATGAACGGTATTGTAAACAACACAGCTCAATTCCAACGCAATGTCACACAAAATAATTAAATCAAAATGAAAATAAATCAAAATCTATAAAAATTCAATTTGTCAATGAAATCGGAAACACTGAAATGGATTCATAACATATGTAATATAGCGTGTGTTGCTCTCATGTGCAACAGATGGCACTATTTTTCAAAAAGCATGTTTTAACCTGTCACAAATGTGGCATCTATACTCACGAAATGAATGGTTAGGTAAAAAAACACAGCTCAATTCCAACACAATGTCAAACAAAATAATTAAATCAAAATGAAAATAAATCAAAATCTGTGAAAATTAAATTTGTCAATGAAATCGGAACCATTGAAATTGAATCATTACAAATTTAGTATAGTGTGTGTGTTGATCTCATTTGCAACAGATGGTGCTGATTCTTAAAAAAAAGAACGGTATGATAGAGAAGTCAGAGAAGCCATTGTTGATTAGGACCTGCCTTACCCGTCAGAGTTCTTCATTGACTTGCTTCCATTCTGAGCTGTGACTGAGAGCCCGGTCGACATAAGCATTGACAACACTCCTCTTGTACCTGTCTGGGTAGTCACTATTAGCATTGAGGCACATTCCTATGTTTGTTTAGTTAGTGTAGACTGCAGTGTGGAAGCCTCCGTTTCTTTCCGTGACTGTTGCATCTAGAAAGGGCAGCTTCCCATCATTCACCATCTCGTAAGTGAAACTTTACACACAATTCTGCTCGAATTCCTCCTTCAGCTGCAGCAGACGTCTGGCATCAGGTACCTGCATAAAATGTCGTCAACATACCTGTAGTATACGGCGGATTTCAAGTTCATGTCAATTAAGACCCTCTGCTCGATGGTATCCATGTAGAAGTTTGCAAACAGGATATCTAGGGGAGAACCCATGGTGACCCCCCATGTACTTGCTTATACTTGTGCCCATCTGGACTCAAGAAGGGTGCCTCTTTAGTGCATGCTTGGAGTAGCTTTCTTAGTATGTTTTCTGGTATGTCATGAGGAGTACAAGCCGGATCATGATACACTCTGTCCACTATCATCCCGATTGTTTCATCCACAGGTATGTTGGTAACAGCGACTCAAACACATCCAACGAGGCTCTTATCCCCGTGGCCCGTGCTCCCCGCAGTAAGTCAACGAATTCTTTTGGCTGAATTCTTTTTTGACTTCAGGCTTAAAGCACAAGGTAAATAAGGAGTCAGCAAGCAGATGAGTCACTTAGCCAGTCTGTATGTGGGTGTGGGTATCTGGCTGATGATTGGCCGAAGTGGATTTCCAAGCTTGTGGGTCTTGACATTCCCGTACGATTAGCCAGGTTTGTATTCCCCAATAACCTTTAGCAATTGGAGTCCGGATTTCTTGGTGTTCACAGTTACCTTACCTTGAGGTTACCTTGAGGTGCTTCCGGGCTTAGCGTCCCCACGACCCGGTCATCGACCAGGCCTCCTGGTTGCTGGATTGATCAACCAGGCTGTTGGACGCGGCTGCTCGCAGCCTGACGTATGAGTCACAGCCTGGTTGATCAGGTATCCTTTGGAGGTGCTTATCCAGTTCTCTCTTGAACACTGTGAGGGGTTTGCCAGTTATGCCCCTTATGTGTAGCGGGAGCGTGTTGAACAGTCTCGGGCCCCTGATGTTGATAGAGTTCTCTCTCAGAGTACCAGTTGCACCTCTGTTTTTCAACGGGGGTATTCTGCACATCCTGCCATGTCTTCTGGTCTCCTGTGATGTTATTTCTGTGTGCAGGTTTGGGATCAGCCACTCTAATATTTTCCATGTGTAAATTATTATGTATCTCTCCCGCCTGCGCTCAAGGGAGTACAGATTTAGGCTCTTTAGTCGGTCCCAATAGTTTAGATGTTTTACCGAGTGGATTCTAGCAGTAAAGGATCTCTGCACGCTCTCCAGGTCAGCAATTTCTCCAGCTTTGAAAGTGCTTGTCATTGTGCAGCAGTACTCCACTCTAGAGAGCACAAGCGTTTTGAAAAGTATCATCATCGGTATAGCATCTCTAGTGTGAAAAGTTCTTGTTATCCAACCTGTCATTTTTCGTGCAGTTGTGACGGCCACTTTATTGTGTTCTTTAAAGGTAAGGTCTTCCGACATGAGTACACCCAAATCCTTTACATTGCCTTTTCGTGCTATGTTATGATTTGTCTGAGTTTTGTACGTGGTTTCCGTTTTATATTTTCATTTTTTCCATAGCGCATGAGCTGGAACTTATCTTCGTTCAACACCATATTATTTTCTGTAGCCCATATAAAGACCTGATCTACATCTGACTGGAGGTTTGCCGTGTCCTCTATGTTGCCTACTCTCATGAAGATCCTGGTGTCATCTGCAAAGGATGATACAGTGCTATAGGTTGTGTTCTTGTCTATGTCCGATATGAGGATGAGAAAAAGTACTGGAGCAAGCACAGTAGCCTGAGGTACTGAGCTCTTAACGGTTGATGGGCTGGATTTTATTTTGTTGACTATTACACATTAGGTTCTGTTGGTCAGGAAATTGTAGATCCACCTGCCTATTTTTCCGGTAATTCCTTTTGAGCGCATTTTATGTGCAATAACACCATGGTCACATTTATCAAAAGCTTTTGCGAAATCTGTGTAAATTACATCAGCGTTTTGTTTGTCTTCCATAGCATCTAATGCCATATCATAGTGGTCCAGCAACTGCGACAGGCAAGAGCGCCCTGTTCTGAAACCATGTTGTCCGGGGTTATGGAGATGCTGTGATTCCATGTATTTTGTGAGCTTACTTCTTAGCACTCTCTCAAAAATTTTAATGATGTGCGATGTTAACGCTATCGGTCTGTAATTTTTTGCCTCTGCCTTATTTCCTCCTTTATGAAGTGGTGCTATATCTGCTGTTTTTAGTATATCAGGAATAACGCCAGTATCTAGGCTTTGTCTCCACAGAATGTGGAGGGCCTGCGATAGTGTTTTTTTTAGTGGACAGTTTCGATCAATCTGTTTACCTTCGTCTTCAGTTCGATTGTCGTGTCCGTTACCCTTTGGAATTTAGTTTGGTCGGAGAGTATGAGGTTCATTTTTGCCAGCTTTTCGTCTTTTTTAAGAATAACGAATGTTGGTGACTTGTCACTTCTCCTGACGACTATCTCCTTATTCTCACGAAGGCTCTTAGCTGCTGTTTTGAGCTCGGGAGACAGTATGGTGCTTCTGTAGTTACCTCGAGTCTATCCTTCTGCAATAAGTTCCGCTTGCAAGGTGTCTTTAGTGGTAACCTTCTTTTGCGTCTCGAGGTCGAATATGTCGTCCAATAGGATCTGCAACTACACTTTCTGGGCCATCTCACTTGGTCTGGACATAACGTGACAGTTTATACCCAGATTTAAGAGAGTGATTTGGTCCTCAGTGAGGTTGATTCCAGCAAGGTTTAAGAAGCCATCTCTGGGTTGTGGAATCGCCATGGGTCCTCGAAATAATGATGTCAGTTTCTTGATGATCCTGGTTTCGGTGCTGTGGTGATGTCGATCTGTGAGGATGTCTAGGTGTTGGTCGATGCGAGTATGGAGGTCTTCGTCGATGTTAGTGTTTCTCCATTGGTCTGTAACATGAAGTAGTTGCGCTTTTCTATCGTTGATCTCATTTTCTGCCTTGTGTATCTGATTTCGAATCAGATCTTAGGGATATTTTATCGTGAAGGCTTGGTTTCTTGCTGCTGGGTCGTGCGTTTTAATTAATTAATTATTAATTTAACACTTTAGCGCCTTCGGCGCAGCGTAAAAAAACTTACCCTAAGTGCCTTCGGCGTCTCGCGCGCTTAAGCGGTACGGGCGAAAAGTGTATACTCTTTTTACTGTCCTGACACTATTTGTAGACCTACGTATTTAAATTTGGTATCACTGTGTTCGCAATAGAATTCTCTATAAGAACATACATATAAAATACTGCCAAACAGAAACTGTTTGAAACAGTTTAAACAGAAACAGAAGCTCTCGCCAAACTGTTTGGCGAGAGCGCCAAACAGCAACAAATGTTTCCACTCTCTTAATGATTGCGATGACCACATTTATCCTACATCATTGATTATGGTATCATTGGAACCGCAATAAAATTCTCTATACGGACATATGCATATAAATATAGAATCAATGTCGCAACCAACCCACAAGACGGTTGGAAGTGGCTGAAGTGTTACCCGCGGCGGCATATCGGCGCCATACAATTGTTATACCAAGATGAATCACTGCCATGCCGTTTTCTTTAATAAGCTCTTCGGTTATTAGAAAAAACGTAAATTTCATGGTGAACATTTCTAAACTATCCCCAACACAATCGGATAGAAAATGGAATTTATACAAATATTTTATCGTTGGACTCGCGCGTGCGTCCGCTTCGTATCCAGGAATTAAAAGATTGGACGCTAACGCTCGTCCCATTAGCGCGAAAGTGTTTTAATATTAGTATATTTTGGTAGCAGTCTCTCTTACGTTTTTCTTCACTGTCGAGGGTAATTGAAAAATTAACTCTCAAAAATTCATTCGTTACATTTTTATTTTGGGTCTGACGCCTGAATGCGTTTCGTAAGCCTCTTACATTTTCAAAGACTAGTTTACACATAACATACATCATACTTATACTCGTTTTTGGGTGATTTTGATGTGACACAAAAGTTTTGGATGAGTTGACAAAGCTATGGCAGAACACGAATCAATGGGTATGAAAACATAAGAATGGAAGTAGCTGCAGAAGGCCTATTGGCCCATACTTTCTCTTGCTACTTCTATATTGGTTCGGGGTCTTGAAGTGGGTAGAATATAGTTGTGCATTAATTGGTTGTTGATTGCTGGTGTTGTTTTTTGATGTGTAGTATTTCCTTGACTGTGTTAGAGTTGCATTTCTCAAACTTGTGCTCCGGAACACAATCCTCCTGTACACACCTCCTACAGTGCACACATTTATGCACACATTTCAGTGCACAAGGGAGCTGGAAAAATTCATCTCCTGACACACTTGTACTACTCCTGCTATACTTATAATATACACTTGCACAAGAGTTCCCCTTGTGCAGGTGTATATTAAATCTTCCTATACTCTTGGATTATGTGCTGTTGGTGTTTGCGATACTTTACCCATTCCTGGAGTTATATATTTGGTAGAATGTAATATATTTGCAATATATATTTGGTAGAACAGTAATATATTTGGGAATGACATTACTGGGAAATAGATAAATAGTCATCTCCCCATAATGATTGCTGATCTAGGTAGGTAGACCCGGAAATCGACATAGCCTACACCTTCCTAGCCCATTTGGATGAGGTTAGTACAGTTGGGGAAGTGATGCCCTGTGATGAAGTTGTACCCCCTGTTACTACCTCTCCCCCTTTTTCTGATGTTAAATCCCACACTTTGTTAAATCCCACACTTCTGATGTTAAACTTCTGAAGGCTGACTCCAGTTTGTCTGTATGTTTTTCTGAAGCCGTTCCAGTGGAGGATGCTTTTGTAAATGATTTTAGATACTTCCTCCAAGATCAGATGCTGATGAGACGATGGAGATCAAAGGTTTCTAACTCTTCAGCGGACTGTGAGCGTGTTACCCAGCTTGTAGTTCCCAAAGTATACCATGAACAAGTTCTCACAGCGGCCCATGACGATCCCTAAAGTGGTCAAAAGGAGTCAGTCTTATGTTGTTTCAGATAATAAAACATATTTATTGGCTTAAACTAAAGAAAGATAATGCCAAACACTGTAGGCAGTGATTAGCCTGTCAAGCGGTGAGGAAAATCCAACTAAACTGTTCCTAAATTGATTGTTGTCGCGAGAGGCGGCTAGTTTAGTGTGCACCCCATACTCATCCTGTGAGCGGTAGTGCAAAAAGCATTACAGAGGCCAAAAAAGGTCTTTACCAGACCTCATCTTCGATTATTACATAAACAATTTCATCTATCCTTGACACCTTATAGTTACAATGTCAGCTAGTTATACAGAAAGTGTTATTTCAAGAGCCATATATTTACAGTAAGTCATTATACATTAATGGTAGGTCTTATCGCTAATACATAATAGTTTGACCAATGGAGATATTACAGAGTCATAGGGTAGCTTCTGTTTATTATTAGTCTTCACAATACACTACTTGTTTCTTAATCTCATATGTCGTTTATCTACTGGAAACGAAATATGGATAAAGTGCAAGGATTTCAGATAAATTATCCATGGTAATAAGATAGGTTGCCATATCTTACAGAGTGAGCTTAGATTTGTCTCTAAATGGCTCAATTTTACAACAATCCAAGATATAGTGTTCGAGGGTTTGTCCCCTGTCTTTGTCCACACACTTTACACTTTACTTCATCTAGATCCCTATACAAGCCGAACTGCCAGAGATACTTGTAACCAAGTCTTATACGAGCTGTGACAACATCTGTTAGTCTACTTACTTTGTTACTTGCCCCATACTCATGCTTAACTTCACACATTTCATTGTGATGAACAATGAACACTGCTAGTTCCAGTTTGCACTGTTCTACTTTCTTCAAATTCATTCAGGAGTTCTCGTCTAATGACACTTTTAAGGGTCCTATTTGATAACTCAAGATTCCGTTCAATACTCTCTTTATTTACTGCAGCCTTAGCAAGAGCGTCAACTTTGTCATGTTCCTGCAGGCTAATTTTAGAAGCAATTCAAACATTTTTATATTTACCCTCTTGCTAAGTATTCTTATATATGTACGTCTAGCTTCCAAGACATGCACGTTATTACTTGATTGCAAACTGTTTATTGCTCGTAGTGAGGTAAGGGAGTCGGAAATAATTAAGCTGTCTACTTCAGTGTTGTCAATAATTTCGAGTGCTACCAGTATTGTTACCTACTCGGCATGCATTGTGAATGCCCGGTTACTAATTTCGGATATTCCTTTGTTCCTAAAGCTCCCCTTCATCCGTTATTCCACGTGAACAATTTTCCCACATCATTTTAGATTGTGTAGGCCCACTAACCCAGACTAAGACCGGTCAGATGTATTTGATAACTCTTATGTGTGCTTCAACCAGATGTCCTGATGCAAATCCTTTACGAAATATTAGAGCTAAGACGGTCATAAATCATCTTGTGAAGTTTTGTACCTTGTTTGGACTGCCCTGTGTGATCTAGTCTGACAACGGGAGCAATTTTCGTTCAGCTGAATTCCAACAATTTTGTCTGGAATATCACATCAAACATCTGTTTTCCAGTACATATCATCCCCAGAGTCAAGGTGTTTTGGAAAGATTTCACCAGACACTGAAGCAGATGTAGCTGACTGTTGGCGAAGATTCTGAACACAACTAGGATGAGAATTTACCCTTTGTCCTTTTTGCAGCTTGTAGTGGATTACAGCATTCCTTGGGGTGTTCTCCATTTCAATTAGTTTTTGGTCATCAAGTGAAAGGCCCGATCCAGAGGCTTTTGAGAGACGAATAGGAAACGTTTATCTCACCGAGGGACGACGTTTTCTGAGCGAGATCCATTCCAAACTCAAGAGATACAAAGACGTGGCGAGTGAACATTTGAAGAAAACACAGCTCCAGATGAAACAACGTCATGACAAGAAGTTCAGAGTGATGTCCAGATGTTTCAAGCCAGGTGACCTTGTTCTAGTTCTTAAAACACTAGTGGAAGCTGCTCTAAAACATCAGTTTGTAGTAATTACATTTGTAGTAATATCAACGCGTTCAGAGTTGACTTATAAAGTTCGAAGTTTGAAGGACCACTCACACATTTTGATTGAACACATAAATTGGTTAAAAGCTTTTCAGGGTTCCAGGCCGGTGGCATGTGTAGTACAGGCTGCAGTCACACCTGTTAATCACATAAATCTTGAAGTATTTAATCCTACCTCTTGTTATTTTAGTTTTGTGGAGATGTTGGGTCACTTTGATAAAGAAAAACGGGGGAGAGATGCAAACTCTGCTAGACGAATAAGATTGTTTGTTTGGAGAGGCGCTTACCCAGACCCATGTCGTTATCTATGATATTCAACTCACAGACACCACGCTTATTCGTATGCACTCCTACAGAGTGTCACCAGAGAAGAGAGCTATTATAAGGAAGGAAGTGGAGTTCCTCTTAGAAAATGGTCTCATTAAACCTAGACAAAGTTCCTGGTGCTCATCCTGCTTGTTGGTTTCCAAACCGGATGGGAAGTGGCGCCTGTGTACTGACTACAGGCGACTGAATAAGGTAACTGATGTAGATACTTTCCCCTTACCTATACTTGAGGACTGTATCGACCCGTTAGGTCATTGTCAGTTTATTTCTAAACTCGATTTGTCAAAAAGTTTTCACCAGGTGCCCTTGACAGATCGAGCAAGTGAAGTCTCAGCATTTGTCACACCAGATGGTGTTTTTCAGCATTGTCTTGCTTAGTGATTTCTGACAAAAACATTTGCAAGGGTTAAAATTATTATTTACTACTTTAAAGAATCCTAATCTTACTGTAAACCCTCAGAAATGTAATTTTGCCAGTGGTACAATTGTCTATCTAGGGCACGAGGTTGGTCAAGGTAGGGTGAGGCCTTTACAAGACAAAATTAGTGCCTTGTTAACTACGCTATTTTGACTAACAAGAAACTGGTACAGTGCTTCTTGGGATGAGTGCCTACTATCGTAGGTATTGCAAAAAAATTCTAAGGTAGCTTCACCTTTAACACATTTGTTACAGAAAAAGAATAAATTTAAGTGGACTCTCCAATGCCAAGAAGCATCTAATTTAAAAAAGTAGCTTGTCTTCATCCACCGTTATCGCTAGTTCTCAATTTTCAAGTCTTTTATAATGTACATAGATGCTTCCGACCTGGGTGCTGGTGCTGTCTTACCCCAAGTTGGACTTGATGGTGTGGAGCATCCAGTGTATTATTATTATAGAAAATTTAATAGTACGGAAAGAAATTATTCTGTAGTAGAAAAAGTGGTTTATGCTTTTATATTAGCATGTACGAAATTTGAGATTTATTTACAAGAGAATAAGGTGGTTGTATACACTGACCATAATCCTTTAGTGTTCATTAATAAAAGGAAACTTAATAATCAGAAGATTTTAAGGTGGTCATTGTTTTAACAGGAATTCAATTACACATTCAACATATTCCTGGTAAATTTAATGTTTAGACTGACGCCTTGTCCAAGTGTTTTCCTTCAGAAAACCCTGAGAGTTAAGGGACCACTATCAGACATCTTGATTGAGTATACCTGTATGTTGTTGATACTTGTAATTTCTAGGGTAAATTTTAGTGTCGTATTATTATGCTTTCACTAGATTTTGTTCGTATCATGAATATTAGTTTGTTATGAATATTTTAATTCATGATTATGTTGCTGTCCATGTCAGCTTAATAGTGTATCCATTATGTACCACCGTGTACACATCTCTTGCGATGGAGGACTGTCATGATCCGGCATACACCAGTATGACTGGTATACACTGTGATCATACCTTAGTGTAATATAATTCCATGTAGCCTAGTATCACTATTATTTTGATATACTATTATTTCTATAGAGCATCGAGGGAGCATGTATTATCGTATATGTCATGCGTAAAATTTTGTTTGCACAGTGCTTTGCTCTAAGAGGTCAGACCCCACCCTGATCCGGTGCATTATACCGGTAAGAGACGGGAGACCTCTTAAAGAAAGTGCAACCCTCTAGTTCAGGCTCTCCTGCACCCAGCACTGCCGGATGGGTAAATATTTGGCAGCAACGATTAGAGCCTCCTGAACAAGCAGCATGCTGTTCAGAGTGAAGGTGCGGTTCCGTGGAACCGACACCACATACAGCAAGTCCGAGATAATGGATATACTGTCATCGACCTCCGGGGTAGCACCCATCGACGTCGTTATGGACGCCAATGGACCCCAAATTCTCTTCAGTAGTGCAGCAGCACTAGAAGCCTTATTCATCACGACGACGACCACTGCGCTCGAGGCAAAGGGCTTAACACTCCTGCCTCCCCACCAGTTTCAGGCAGTAAGGACTATATTCATTCACAGAGTGAGTGACATCATCGCGGAACGACCAGCTACAGAGATCGTGAAGAGCATAAACGCACAAAATCGATCCCTCACGGCCATCTCGGCCCACCTCATTCAGCAGGATGAAAATGGGAGGCCAACCCTCAAGGTCACCCTCAAGACTCCAGCAGAAGCTATTCTCGCGGCGGACAACGGCCTCAGGTGCTGTGGAGTGGCCTGCACTCCCCACCAGATCACCAGGCAACGTTATTTCCGCCTACGACAGTGTTTCAGGTGCTATGAATACACCCACTATGCTCAGAAGTGTCCAAACCCGCTGCAGAAATGCAGCATTTGTGCTGGAGAACACCATCACAGGACCTGCACAGCCACCATCAAGCGCTGTCTACTCTGCAGCGGTGAACACACAGCCGTTTCTCAAGACTGCCCCTCCAGACAGGCGGAAGTCAAGAAAATGATCGAAGCCAGACCTAGCACTTTTACTCCAAGAGTGAAATCCTTCAACATTCAGGAAGAATCGTTCCCAGCACTCCCGACAAGTGGCGCCACGAGCGGCGCACAAATAAACTACTGGACCAGCAGCTCCCGAGCCAGCCACTCAAGGTCACAAACAACACCTCTCAACCCAGCCAGCCAGCCGTCCTCACTCACGCCGCCAGCAGCCACCCCTGATAGCACTGTTGCAGCTCTGATACACTTCGCAACGGAGCTCTCAGGTGGAGATCTCAGGCAACGATATAGAATACTGAATGAACTATACAAGAGAACAACCTACCACCGTTTGTGATACCAGAGGCCATGTTCACCGCCTGCTCCACAACAACAGTGACCGACCTACACCAGCCACCCCTGCCAACCAGACTTGGAAACAACAGCCACTGCTTCTCAACCGATCTCAACACCTGCTGAACCAACTATCATCGCACCTGCCAGTCAAACAGCACCGGAACCCAGAGAAAATGCCAGCACAGCACCCTGAAAAT
>WNGS01058027.1:0-20482 GCA_020271785.1 Procambarus virginalis
ATTGCAAGGGTCACGTTCAGAGCTACAACTAGATACGCTCGCTGTATCGTCTCAGAGATGTCGTATCACTTGCATCCGACCTTTGTGTTAGGTCCTTACTGCCCCTAGCTTCACCAATATTATGACCCTTATGTTTTTCAAACAATAAGGTTTGAATTTTACTGACAAAGCGTTATCTTCCATACCGTGTCGGACAGTGTTTGGGAGCCAGAGGCGACTGCGCCACCCATGGTTGCTCATTCAGTACTAACCCAGCCAGCAGCCCTAAGGCATTCTGGAATTTTTTCCAAGATGGCTGCCTCTCACTGATGTCCTAAGAGTCCATTTCGTACACAACCAACCTCGTACACATTTAGAATTGGTACCGAAAAATCAAAAGAGTTTTCTCGGTTGGCGCAGTTTCCCGCCGACTGAGAATACTCTTTAGCGCAGTTTCCCGCCGACTGAGAATACTCGGTTGGCACAGTTAAGTGGTTAACCACTGTGATGCGCCGAGTTTATTGTAATACTTAAGTGAAATTACAATGTGTAGTTACAGGATTAGAGCTACGCTAGTGGTGTCCTGTCTTCCCAACACTCTTTGTCATATAACGCTTTGAAACTACTGACAGTCTTGCCTCCACCACCTTCTCACCTAACTTGTTCCAACCGTCTACCACTCTGTTTGCGAAGTGAATTTTCTTATATTTCTTCGGCATCTGTGTTAGCTAGTTTAAATCTATGACCTCTTGTTCTTGAAGTTCCAGCTTTCAGGAAATCTTCCCTATCTTTTATCAATTCCTGTTACTATTTTGTACATAGTGATCATGTCCCCTCTTTTTCTTCTGTCTCTAGTACTGGCATATTTACTGCCTCTAACCTCTCCTCATTAGCTCTTGCCCTTCAGTTCTGGGAGCCACTTAGTAGCATGTCTTTGCACCTTTTCCAGTTTGTTTTGATATGCTTCTTAAGATATGGGCACCACACAACTGCTGCATATTCTAGCTTTGGCCTACAAAAGTCGTGAACAATTTCTTTAGTATATTGCCATCCATGTATTTAAAGCAATTCTGAAGTTAGAAAGCGTGGCATAGGCTCCTCGCACAACGTTCTTTATGTGTCCTCGGATAGTTTTCTGTCTAAACCCCCCCTAGATCTTTTTCTTTATCAGAATTCTTTAAAGATTCTCATATAATATATAGGTTGTGGGGTCTATGGTCTCCTATTCCACATTCCATACATGACATTTATAACATTAAATTCATTTGCCAATGGTGCTCCATATACTTATTTTGCCAGGTCATCTTGAAGGCATGACAATCATCTAAGTTTGTTATCCTTCCTATTATCTTAGCATCATCAGCAAATGTTCATAAATTTTGTATACCAACTGGTAGATCATTTATGTAGACAATAAACATCACTGGTGCAAGAACTGAACCTTGTGGTACCCCACTTGTGACATTTCTCCAGTCCGACCATTGCCTCTGATACTGCCCTCATTTTTCTATCAGTCAGAAATTTTTTCATCCATGTTAGAAGCTTACCTGTCACCCCTCCATATTTTCCAGTTTCCAGAACAACGTCTATGTGGTACTCTGTCGAAAGCCATTTTAGGTCCAGATAGATTCAGTCAACCCACCATCTCTTTCCTGTAAATCTCTGTGGCTCGATCATATAAACTTAGTAATTCGATACCAGGAATGTCTACAGAGGACATTCCTCTGTGCGCATGAAATAGATGTTCCCCAAAAATTCTTTTTTCTTGTAAAATAATATTCCCTTCCTGAACATGTCTATGTAAAATAAACACCAATTTCCACTTACTTTGGCTGTGGGGACGTGGACAAGGTGCGCTGTGGCATCATCACGGGCTGCTCGCCCGTAATTACCTAAGTGTAATTACCTAAGTGTAGTTACAGGATGAGAGCTACGCTCGTGGTGTCCCGTCTTCCCAGCACTCTTTGTCATATAACGCTTTGAAACTACTGACGGTCTTGGCCTCCAACTTGTTCCAACTGTCTACCACTCTGTTTGCGAAAGTGAATTTTCTTATATTTCTTCGGCATCTGTGTTTAGCCAGTTTATATCTATGACCTCTTGTTCTTGAAGTTCCAGGTCTCAGGAAATCTTTCCTGTCGATTTTATCAATTCCTGTTACTATTTTGTATGTAGTGATCATATCACCTCTTTTTCTTCTGTCTTCTAGTTTTGGCATATTTAATGCTTCTAACCTCTCCTCGTAGCTCTTACCCTTCAGTTCTGGGAGCCACTTAGTAGCATGTCTTTGCACCTTTTCCAGTTTGTTGATGTGCTTCTTAAGATATGGGCACCACAACCGCTGCATATTCTAGCTTTGGCCTAACAAAAGTCGTGAACAATTTCTTTAGTATATCCCCATCCATGTATTTAAAAGCAATTCTGAAGTTAGAAAGCATAGCATAGGCTCCTCGCACAATATTCTTTATGTGGTCCTCAGGTGATAGTTTTCTATCTAGAACCACCCCTAGATCTCTTTCTTTATCAGAATTCTTTAAAGATTTCTCACATAATATAGGTTGTGTGGGGTCTATGTTCTCCTATTCCACATTCCATAACATGACATTTATTAACATTAAATTCCATTTGCCAAGTGGTGCTCCATATACTTATTTTGTCCAGGTCTTCTTGAAGGGCATGACAATCATCTAAGTTTCTTATCCTTCCTATTATCTTAGCATCATCAGCAAACATGTTCATATAATTCTGTATACCAACTGGTAGATCATTTATGTAGACAATAAACATCACTGGTGCAAGAACTGAACCCTGTGGTACTCCACTTGTGACATTTCTCCAGTCCGATACATTGCCTCTGATCACAGCCCTCATTTTTCTATCAGTCAGAAAGTTTTTCATCCATGTTAGAAGCGTACCTGTCACTCCTCCAATATTTTCCAGTTTCCAGAACAACCTCTTATGTGGAACTCTGTCGAAAGCCTTTTTTAGGTCCAGATAGATGCAGTCAACCCAACCATCTCTTTCCTGTAATATCTCTGTTGCTCGATCATAAAAACTGAGTAAATTCGATACACAGGATCTACCAGATCGAAAACCATACTGTCTGTCTGATATTATATCATTTCTCTCCAGGTGTTCTACCCATTTAGTTTTAATTATTTTTTCCAATATTTTGACTATTACACTTGTCAATGATACCGGTCTATAATTAAGGGGGTCTTCCCTGCTTCCACTTTTGTAGATTGGAACTATGTTAGCCTTTTTCCACACATCAGCTACAACTCCTGTAAACAGGGATGCCTGAAAAATCAGTTGAAGAGGGATGCTGAGCTCAGGTGCACATTCTCTCAGAACCCATGGTGAAACTCCATCTGGACCAACTGCTTTGTTCTTATTTAGCTCTTTGAGCATTTTTTCCACTTCGTCTCTAGACACCTCTATGTGCTCTATGTTGTTCTCTGGAATTCTTATTGTATCTGGTTCCCTGAAGATTTCATTTTGTACAAACACACTTTGGAACTTTTCGTTTAATGTTTCACACATTTCCTTTTCATTTTCCGTGAATCTATTTCCCATTTTCAACCTCTGAATATTATCCTTTACCTGCAATTTGTTGTTTATGAATTTATAGAATAGACCTGGTTCTGTTTTACATTTGTCTGCAATCCCTTTTTCAAAATTTCTTTCTGCCTCTCTCCTCACTGCTGTGTAGTTGTTTCTCGCATCTTTGTATCGCTGGTATGTTTGGGGGTTTGGCCTCTTCCTGTATTGATTCCATTTTTGTGTCTTTTGGTCTCTGGCCCTCTCGCAATTCCTATTGAACCAATCCTGTTTCCTAGTTCTGCATCTCTGTTTTGGTATAAATTTGTTTGTGCCTTTATCATATATTTCACAAAACTTGACATACATCTCATTCACTTCCTTGCCTAGCAACAAGTCTGTCCAATTATACTCACTAAAAAAATTTCTAAGGTTGCCATAATGTCCTCTCTTGAAGTCAGGTTTTTCAACTGCTTCATCCTCCTTATTTTCTTCCAGATTATAACGCATTGCATACTTTATTCCCAAAAAGACATGGTCACTTTTACCCAAGGGAGGAAGGTACTGAATGTCAAATACTTCCTCCTTCCTGGTAAATATCAAATCTAGCATGGAGGGAACGTCCCCTTCCCTCATCCTCGTAGCTTGTTTAACATGTTGATACAAGAATGTTTCCAGGATGAGGTCTACAAATTTACAGGTCCAAAAATCTTCTGTTTTAGCTTCATATGCTTCCCAGTCTATGGATTTCAAGTTGAAGTCACCAACTATCAACAGTCGTGACCTATCGTTATCCGCTCTCGCTATAATCTCTCTCATTATTGTTATAAGACCTTCTCGTTTACTATCTAGCTCCTCCTTTGACCATGTGCTGCTTGGTGGTGGACTATATGCATTTATGACCATTAGTTTATCATCTTCATGGCAGATCTCTAGTGCTATTATGTCAACCTCTTGTGGATTGGCAGTCATTATTTCCTTCACCTTTATGTGTTCTTTCACCAGCACAGCAACGCCACCGCCTTTCCTAATTTTTCTGTCCCTTCTCCAAATTGAGTAGCCCCTTGGGAATATGACCTCATTTAAAATATCATCTTCAAGTTTTGTCTCCGTGAGTGCAACAATGTCTGGTGTCTGCATCTGTATTACATCACTTAACTCCAATATCTTCGATCTTACTCCATCTATGTTGGTGTATGCAATCTTCAGGAACTTGTTCCCCCTCTCCTTATTCTTCACTCCCCCTCTCTCTATTGATTTTGTTGGTTTGCCTTTATGTACCACTTTACTGGTCTGCCTACCCCTAACACTTTGTAGAAAAAAGAATTGATTTCTTCTTCATTCCTGCTCTCATTTAAACGTTTTGCCTCAGCGAGGTTCAGTTTCAGCTTCTCTCTGTCTTCTCTTGAAAGATCTCGTCTTAATGACCACATTTTCCCATCCTCATCACTTTGTAACTTTCTAGCATTCCTTAGTACTTCTTCCATCTGCTTGGCACCGTTTAGGGTGATCCTCAAAGGTCGATCTTTCCCTTTTACATATCTGCCTATTCTCCTGTAGTCGCACACATTCTCTATGGTTGTAAGACCTTCCACGAGGCCAACAATTTTATCTACTACTTTTGCTTCTTCTACAGCTCTTTCTGACCTAGATGTTATCTCCTTTTCTTTGCAGCCAAAAATTATCAGGGACTTACTCCGATCAACTGTGTTTTGCACCAACCTCGGGTTAGATGCCAATTCCTTTCTCACTTCCAGCCTAATGTTTGTTTTATCTTGGTTGCTGCAGTGTTGGGCTTCCTTTACTGCTGCTTCCATTTTTTCCTTCTCCTTGGCCACTTGTGCATAAGTGAGTTGCATATCTTTCTTGCACTGTTCTATTCCCTGTGTAACTTCCTCCATCTGTGCTGACAAAAGCTGTTTCTCCTCTTGAATTTCCTTGCCTAGCCTATTGTAATCATTTATGTTTAAATTTGCTCTAACTTCTTCCAAAGCTATTTTTAAGAGTATATTTTCTTCTTCCATGGCTTTGCAATTTGTTTCCAATTGACTCTTTTCCTTGCGCAAGTCTTTCACTAAACCCTCAAGACCTAAAACTTTGCTATTCAAATGATCATTACTTTCTTTCAATTTACTAATTATTTCTACATGAGAGTTCACTATAGTATCTAATTTTACCAACTTGTTGTGTAGACTGCTAATATCAATGCTTTCTTCATTGAATCCCTCAAAATCAAGCTCTGTTTTGTATTTCCTCTTGTCAGTGGCCATCTTGAATGTTCTTCTCTGCACTGTAAACACTATAGGGGCAACTTTTTCTCACCCAATTTTTCACTTCCCTTAGCACATTCCTGTTATCTCATCTATTTTTCAAAAGCACTATACCTTTATGATCTCTGGGACACCACTCACTATCCTCAACCTGTACTACAATACTTAGGATTGTTGAAATATGCTGGAGCTCCTCTGATGCAAGTGTTGACCCTAGGGGTGTCACCTTTTGTGTGTAATTACCTAAGTGTAATTACCTAAGTGTAGTTACAGGATGAGAGCTACGCTCGTGGTGTCCCGTCTTCCCAGCACTCTTTGTCATATAACGCTTTGAAACTACTGACGGTTTTGGCCTCCACCACCTTCTCACTTAACTTGTTCCAACCGTCTACCACTCTATTTGCGAAGGTGAATTTTCTTACGTTTCTTCGGCATCTGTGTTTAGCTAGTTTAAATCTATGACCTCTTGTTCTTGAAGTTCCAGGTCTCAGGAAATCTTCCCTGTCGATTTTATCAATTCCTGTTACTATTTTGTACGTAGTGATCATATCGCCTCTTTTTCTTCTATCTTCTAGTTTTTGCATATTTAATGCCTCTAACCTCTCCTCATAGCTCTTGTCCTTCATTTCTGGGAGCCACTTAGTGGCATGTCGTTGCACCTTTTCCAGTTTGTTGATGTGCTTCTTAAGATAAGGGCACCATACAACCGCTGCATATTCCAGCTTTGGTCTAATAAAAGTCGTGAACAATTTCTTTAGTATTTCTCCATCCATGTATTTAAAAGCAATTCTTAGGTTAGAAAGTGTAGCATAGGCTCCTCGCACAATGTTCTTGATGTGGTCCTCAGGTGACAGTTTTCTATCTAAAACCACCCCTAGATCCCTTTCTTTATCAGAATTCTTTAAAGATTTCTCACATAATTTATAGGTTGTGTGGGGTCTATGTTCACCAATTCCACATTCCATAACATGGCATTTATTCACATTAAATTCCATTTGCCAAGTGTTGCTCCAAATACTTATTTTGTCCAGGTCTTCTTGAAGGGCATGACAATCATCTAGGTTTCTTATCTTCCCTATTATCTTAGCATCATCAGCAAACATGTTCATGTAATTCTGTAATCCCTCTGGTAGATCGTTTATGTAGACAATGAACATTACCGGTGCAAGAACTGAACCCTGTGGTACTCCACTCGTGACATTCCTCCAATCCGATACCTTGCCTCTGATTACGGCCCTCATTTTTCTGTCAGTTAGGAAATTTTTCATCCATGTTAGTAGCTTACCCGTCACCCCTCCAATATGTTCCAGTTTCCAGAACAACCTCTTATGGGGAACTCTGTCGAAAGCCTTTTTTAGGTCCAGATAGATGCAGTCAACCCAACCATCTCTTTCCTGTAAAATCTCTGTTGCTCGATCATAAAAACTGAGTAAGTTCGTTACACAGGATCTTCCAGATCGAAAACCATACTGTCGGTCTGATATTATATCATTTCTCTCCAGGTGTTCTACCCATTTAGTTTTAATTATTTTTTCCAATATTTTGACTATTACACTTGTCAATGATACAGGTCTATAATTAAGGGGGTCTTCCCTGCTTCCACTTTTGTAGATTGGAACTATGTTAGCCTTTTTCCACACATCAGCTACAACTCCTGTAAACAGGGATGCCTGAAAAATCAGCTGAAGTGGAATGCTGAGCTCAGGTGCACACTCTCTCAGAACCCATGGTGAAACTCCATCTGGACCAACTGCCTTGTTCTTACTTAGCTCCTTGAGCATTTTTTCCACTTCGTCTCTAGTCACCTCTATGTGCTCTATGTTGTTCTCTGGAATTCTTATTGTGTCTGGTTCCCTAAAGATTTCATTTTGTACAAACACACTTTGGAACTTTTCGTTTAGTGTTTCACACATTTCCTTTTCATTTTCCGTGAATCTATTTCCCATTATCAACCTCTGAATATTATCCTTTACCTGCAATTTGTTGTTTATGAATTTGTAGAATAGACCTGGTTCTGTTTTACATTTGTCTGCAATCCCTTTTTCAAAATTTCTTTCTGCCTCTCTCCTCACTGCTGTGTAGTTGTTTCTTGCATCTTTGTATCGTTTGTATGTTTGGGGGTTTGGCCTCTTCCTGTATTGATTCCATTTTTGTGTCTTTTGGTCTCTGGCCCTCTCGCAATTCCTATTGAACCAATCCTGTTTCCTAGTTCTGCATCTCTGTTTTGGTATAAATTTGTTTGTGCCTTTATCATATATTTCACAAAACTTGACATACATCTCATTCACTTCCTTGCCTAGCAACAAGTCTGTCCAATTATACTCACTAAAAAAATTTCTAAGGTTGCCATAATGTCCTCTCTTGAAGTCAGGTTTTTCAACTGCCTCATCCTCCTTATTTTCTTCCAGATTATAACACATTGCATACTTTATTCCCAAAAAGACATGGTCACTTTTACCCAAGGGAGGAAGGTACTGAATGTCAAATACTTCTTCCTCCTTCCTGGTAAATATCAAATCTAGCATGGAGGGAACGTCCCCTTCCCTCATCCTCGTAGCTTGTTTAACATGTTGATACAAGAATGTTTCCAGGATGAGGTCTACAAATTTACAGGTCCAAAAATCTTCTGTTTTAGCTTCATATGCTTCCCAGTCTATGGATTTCAAGTTGAAGTCACCAACTATCAACAGTCGTGACCTATTGTTATCCGCTCTCGCTATAATCTCTCTCATTATTGTTATAAGACCTTCTCGTTTACTATCTAGCTCCTCCTTTGACCATGTGCTGCTTGGTGGTGGACTATATGCATTTATGACCATTAGTTTATCATCTTCATGGCAGATCTCTAGTGCTATTATGTCAACCTCTTGTGGATTGGCAGTCATTATTTCCTTCACCTTTATGTGTTCTTTCACCAGCACAGCAACGCCACCGCCTTTCCTAATTTTTCTGTCCCTTCTCCAAATTGAGTAGCCCCTTGGGAATATGACCTCATTTAAAATATCATCTTCAAGTTTTGTCTCCGTGAGTGCAACAATGTCTGGTGTCTGCATCTGTATTACATCACTTAACTCCAATATCTTCGATCTTACTCCATCTATGTTGGTGTATGCAATCTTCAGGAACTTGTTCCCCCTCTCCTTATTCTTCACTCCCCCTCTCTCTATTGATTGTGTTGGTTTGCCTTTATGTACCACTTTAGTGGTCTGCCTACCCCTAACACTTTGTAGAAAAAAGATTTGATTTCTTCTTCATTCCTGCTCTCATTTAAACGTTTTGCCTCGGCGAGGTTCAGTTTCAGCTTCTCTCTGTCTTCTCTTGAAAGATCTCGTCTTAAGGACCACATTTTCCCATCCTCATCACTTTGTAACTTTCTAGCATTCCTTAGTACTTCTTCCATCTGCTTGGCACCGTTTAGGGTGATCCTCAAAGGTCGATCTATGTGTGTGTGTGTGTGTGTGTGTGTGTGTGTGTGTGTGTGTACTCATCTAGCTGTGCTTGCATGTGTTGAGCTTCGGCTCTTTGGTCCCGCTCTTTCTTTTTCAGTTTTGATTTTATACTTCACCAATACTTCATTTTATACTTTTATACTTCAGGTGTGGAATTCTTTCCAGTGCTGCATATTCCAGTATTGCTCTAACAAATGTTGTGTATATTGCCTTCAAGAGTCCAGAATTAGATTTGTAAATGATGTTCTTAGATTTGCCAGCGTCCCATATGCTGCCGATGCTATCTTGTTTATGTGTGCCTTCGGGATTAGTGTTGGAATTATATCCTCTCCCAAATCTCTTTCTGATTCCTGAAGTCACATTTCCCTTAGGGTATAGGTGCCTCTTAGTCTTCTCTCTCTCTCTCCCTTTCCCCATCTTAATAACCTTACAGTTGTTGGGATTGAATTACATCAACCATTGTTGGAGTCTTGGAGTTAGTCTTTCTTGGAGTGACAAATTGTCCACTCTTGAAGTGGAGTGATACCCCCCTAGACATGCCCACTATTGGAGTTTGTCAAGGTCTTCTGTTTAACTTTCTGCAGTCCTGTGTTTTTACATCACCTGCAAACATTGACAAGTATGAGCACACTCCCTCGGGTAGATTGTTCACATAAATTAGGAACATGAGCAGTCCCAGGACTGAGCACTTTGGGACCCCACTTATTACATTCCTCCAGCTTGAAACCTCCTCTCTGACTGTAGCTCATTGCAGTATGTCCTTCAAGTACTCCCTTATCCAGTTCAAATTTTTCTCAGTTATCCCAGCCTGCTTCTTCATCTTGTACCCCAGCCTTTCAGAAGTGCCAACTGCTCTTTGGCAGTTTCGGAAGATATAGTTTATTTGGCGTCCATTTTCGTGTTTAATTTTATTAACCTTGTCATAAAATTCAGTCAAGTTCAACAGGCACAGCATCCATTTCTAAACCCATGCTGAGCCTTTATCAAATATTAATTTGATAAATAACAATTCTTCATGCTATTCTTCTAGGCTTGCATTTTAGTGGTCCGAATTGATAACATCGCAGACTCGTAGATTTTGCCTATCATGGCCAAAATATGGCAGTTAGAACTAGTTAGACAATTTTTGCATGATTTGTGCAAAAAGTTTTATGATAGAAAAATATATTATAATAATAGTAATAATGTAGAGTTGAGTGATGTGATCAGTGGTGCTAACCACGGACCTAAATACTGGTAATTTACACATTCTAGTATTGTGAGATTTATTGTGGGGTAAGTTTGACACAGTGTCATGTGGCATTCTTTTCTTTGATACCAATCCTGACCCATCCATGTCACTTGTGCTGTCTCGTCTTGAGTACTGCCCAATACTCACTGCCCCCTCGTTACGACCCTGGGTTCAATATTGCATTGTGGCAAATTGAATCGGTATTGTTATTTTTTTCTTACGCCATTATTTTACTGTGTAAATTTGGGACTGGAGGGACAGGTCCCAAATCTACACAGTAAAATAACAACGTATTGGAGTGAACGATATGGAAGAAAATGCAGGATAGAACCAGTGAAGAGCAGAAGTGCCATAGGCACAATCAGAGAACACTGTATGAACATCAGAGGTCCACAGTTGTTCAACACCCTCCCAGCGAGCATAAGAAATATTGCCGGAACAACCGTGGACATCTTCAAGAGGAGCCTAGATTCTTTCCTCCAAGGAGTGCCGGACCAACCGGGCTGTGGTGGGTATGTGGACCTGCGGGCCGCTCCAAGCAACAGCCTAGTGGACCAAACTCTCCCAAGTCTAGCCTGGCCTCGGGCCGGGCTTGGGGAGTAAAAGAACTCCCAAAACCCCATCAACTAGGTATCAACCAGAATCATATTGCATTTATTTTCATATGAAATAAGGACTCCTTCTCTCATGTAAGTATTTTAGTGATTGGCCCTAATGTGTTGGATTATGTGTGGGATTAGTGTTATTCAAATTATAGAGTTTTTAATAAGTTTGGGTTAAAGGAGTGTATTCTCTGGCAGTTTTATACAGAAGACTGATCCTCAATTTGCAAATGGCGGCCGTTTGCGCCCTTGCTAGATGGAAGAGCATTTTGATGCTCCTAGTTTTGTATGGCTCTGTGATAATAATTTGTTAGTTTATTGTCATGCTAGGATGTTATATATATACTTAAAACTGCATGGTGACAATTTAATATTGTGTTAAATTTTCAAGTATGGAAGCATATGTTCTTAAATGCAAACCATGCTTTGAAACTCTCCCTGGACAGATGTAATAGGACCCATTATCACTACACCAGAAATAAATATCTCTTTGATATCCTCAGGGTCAAACTTAATCTGTGTAAACACTCTATGCAAATTAAGGGACCTAGTCTATGGAACTCACTTCCTAGTGAATTGAAAAGCTGAAAAACTTTTGCCTCATTTAAAAACAAAACCAAAAAGTACCTAATTTCATCTTCGTAGTTTCCTACACTGAACTTTAAATTTGCTCTGTATCTACTGTTACCCAATCTCCCAGTTGTTAAGTACTTAACCCAAACAACCTTATCATTGTGTTCATTGCTGTCTTCTTTTATACGCTAGCCATATGCTGTATTGTGCCTACTAATTTTTGTTAAACTACCATTCAAGCTGTCATTGCAATCAATCTGAGCTACCTATGTGCTTTAATATACCTACAATTTTCTCTCATTTTTTATTTTTTTCTTGCTATGTAACTGTTATCATTTTTATAAATTTTGCAAGTATTTACCTACTTAAAATTTTCTTAGATTAAGGACCTGCCCAAAATGCTGTGTGTACTAGTGGCTTTACAAGAATGTAATTACTATGCTATGTATCCTCACAATCCCAATGTACCTTCTTGAATATATATAAATAAATAAATAAATAAATAAATATGAAGTCTGTCTGAAACATGTTCCTTTGAGGAAAGCCAGAAAGAGGTCCAACGTAGAAAGAGAATGCAGACGACACTACAAAAGAAAGAAAAAAATAATGGAAATGCTTAAGCAGACATGACTTTCTGAAGAAGTCAAAGAAGAAATAATTTAAACAGGAAGATTGAAGAAATCGAACAGAGACCGAAGTATTCATATCAGATTGAAGAAATGCAACTAGAACAGAAAGCAATTCAAGAAATAAAGAAAAACACAAAGTATTTCTTCACATATGCAAAATCAAAAGCAAAAACCACTGCCAGTATTGAACTATTCGTACTAATGGAGGTTCATACACTGAGGATGACAAAGAAATTAGTGAAATCCTAAAAAAGGCAGTATGAGGACAAGTTTAGCACCCCGATACAGAGCATGAAAGTGGAAGATCCGGACAACTTCTTTATGTGTGATATCCAAACCCCTGTTTGGATATCACTGATAAATAACTGATATCAACATGAGCATGGCAGATTTTGACAGATCGATAATATGCCCATGCACTCAGCCCCGGGCCCAGACTCATGGAATTCAATATTTATAAAGAAATGCAAAGTGCCAGTAGCACAGGCACTCAGTATAGTGTGGAGGAAGAGCTTGGACACGGGGGAGATACCAGATGCGGTGAAAGCAGCAGACATAGCCCCTCTACACAAGGGAGGGAGCAAAGCATTGGCAAAGAATTATAGACCAGTTGCACTAATGTCCCACATAATAAAATGTTTTTCAAAGAGTGATCAGGAGTCAGGTCACTAGATTCATGGAAACCAATGACCTCCACAATCCAGGCCAACATGGATTTAGAGCGGGAAGATCATGCCTCTCACAGCTACTTGAGCACTACGACAAAATCACTGGGGCATTAGAAGAAAAACAGAATGCAGATATGATATACACGGATTTCGCAAAGGTATTCGATAAATGTGACCATGGAGTGATAGCACACAAAATGAGATCAATAGGAATAACTGGTAAAGTAGGACGTTGGATACTCAGTTTTCTGTCGAACAGAACACAAAGAGTAACAGTCAGCCATATAAAATCGAGTCCAAGCGCAGTTAAAAACTCAGTACCACAAGGTACAGTCCTTGCACCACTGCTTTTCCTTAATCTCATATCAGATATAGACTCAAATACAAGGCACAGCTTTGTATCATCCTTTGCAGATGAGACAAAATCAGCATGAAAATTACCTCTGTTGAAGACATTGAAAACCTAAAAAAAAACTGAAAAAAAAGCAGATATTAACCCCTTAACTGCGTTGCCTTCAAATATGATACCCCCGTGGTGCGCAGGAAATAAATTCTCTGGAAATTTTTTTTTCTTTTTAAAGTGTCAAAAACCCTTCCCTCAGTATGGGTATGTAAAAAAAAGGTCGAAATTGTACTTACTTTGGCTGCTATGGGGTCCGTAAGTTGGGGCGTGACGTCATCATTCCCCGTGCTCCCGTGCCGTAAGCTCCCGGGGCGGGTGGGGTGCTCGGGGCGGGGCGCACGAGTTGCCGCGAATATATTTTCATTCATTTTTTTCGCACAGTTCCAAATACATTTTATTTGTTTTTACGTGCTAATCCTATGTATAGTGAACACGTACACTATATTATGGCAGTAAAACATCCGTACTGTCCGAAGACACTGTGTTACGTGCATGACACTTGTGTACACATATGCTGCACATATTTACTATGTATCATGCTAATTTATGTACAGTATATATACAATCTATTTACACACTATACACTGTCACACACTATATACATTCACCATCAACACATTCAGAACACCGCGAGTGAGAGCTGCCACACCCAGCCAGCCCTACCTCACTTCTCAAACATTGTATTCGCCAACTTTGCCCCCTCCCATCATACAGTTATTCACACCAATGTTTCATGTTCATTTATGTATATTTACAACATATGTACACACTATACACTGTCACACACCATATACATTTACCATCAACACATTCAGAACATCGCGTAGCAGCTGCTTCGCCAATAGGAGCTGCCTCGTATGGGCCAATAGGAGCTGCCTCATATGGGCCAATAGGAGCTGCCTCATATGAGCCAATAGCAGCTGCCTCGTATATGCCAATAGCAGCTGCCTCGTATGGGAGCCAATAGGAGCATTTGGCCATGAACACATTCAGAACACCTCGAGTGAGAGCAGCCACACCCAGCCAGTCTCCCTCACTCCAACATCTTACTCGCCAACATTGCTCCTCCCACCATACTGTTATAGTTCTTATTACACATGTTCTATATACCTATCTACATGTTTTATTTACCAGAACTATGCAAGTAAGCCGGTATTGTGTCCAAACAGTACAGTGGCCACCATACACTGCATGAAAAATCACACAGCAGACGACGCTACGATTACGTCACATCCCTCACCAAAATAGCTCCTCTCAACATTCTCCTGTTGCTGTTCTTACACTATATACACACTATATATACCCATGTACACATGTTTTGCCCATAGCGAACCACTAAGCTAGTATGGTGAGCAAAACAAGAGTGGCAGCCACACACACACACACACACACACACACAATGAGGCTACCTCAATTCTCGCCCTCCCTCCCTCACCAAAATTCCTCCTTCCACAATACTACGCACAACGCTAATTATAACCACAATCCTGGTCACTAATTCCTGTAAATGAATAATTGACCATACGTTTATTTTGAAAAGGAACCTAAGAAATCATTTGAAGATTCCTAGATGGACGAAATAATGCTGTGGTGCTGTGGCAAGCGCTGTGAACATCGTGAACAGCATTGAATCACTGATATTTGAACATTGTACCCAGTCATTATCACACTCAGGCTCTTCTATAATACTATCATGGCTAAATAATACAAGTTATATATATATTTTGACATTATTAGGCGATGCTGTGGTCACACGCTGAACAGCAGTGCTGTGCGCTCATGCTGCGAGCGCCAGCCTTGGTTGCTCACTCACTACTGAGGCTCCCACACCCGGGAATGTGGACCACGATTTTTTTTAAAGATGGCGTCTGTTTACAAGAGCCCTGAGGAAGCTGATGTGAACCCCATGTAGCCGCGGGAGTTTTGAATCGAACGTGAAAAATACAAATACCCAGAGGCGCGTTGCGCAAACCAGACGCGAGCCTGCAGGCGCGTTGCGCAGTTAAAGGGTTAAAATGCGTTGCCTCCAGGTGACACCCCGCATTGCGCAGGAAATAAATTCTCTGGAAAAAATTATTTTTTCTTTTTAAAGTGTCAGAACCCTTCCTCAGTATCGGTATGTAGAAAAAAAATCGAAATTGTACTTATTTTGGCTGCTATGGGGTCCGTAAGTTGGGGCGTGACGTCATCATTCCCCATGCACCCGTGCCGTAAGCTCCCGGGGTGGGTGGGGCGCTCGGGGCGGGCGCGAGTTACCGCGAATATTTTTCGTTCATTTTTTTCCACAGTTCCAAATACTTTTATTTTTTTTTTTACGTGCTAATCTATGTATAATGAACACTGTCACGGGGGGTGGGCCGGGGCTCTGCTAGCACTCGGCTGCTAGGGGCTCGAAAGGCCGATACTCAGCCCCTCCGACTCCCGGGATTCACCGGAGTCTCCTTGGTCCCACAGGAGAGGACCAGCAATGCCCACCTCCGCAGGTCTTTGCTTCCACCACTGAAGGGTGTGCCACTGACTCACCCTGGAAGCCTTCAGTCAACCACGGGGAAACTGCTATCAGCAATTCCGGCCTAGACCCGTGGAGGAGTGAAGGAGACTCGGGCTTACTTTGTAACAATGACCTCCCTGAGTCTTGCCTGCCGGACAAAGAGGTTGCAGGAACTCCTTTCCCGCCTGTCTCTCTATCTTTTCCTCAACAAGGTCGCCAGCTGGGTTATTATATCTGCACCCCAGCAATGCAGTTCAGTGGGTGTATTTTATATTGTTTGTTGCCTGTTTGCTACTCCCAAGATCTACTATTGGACTGTCGCCCAGGGTACTCTCCCTTGAAGGTCCGTGTGGCTTTACCTCTCTCTGCCACCACGTTATTAGTTACCACCATTCAGGCACTAGTACTGCTCGAATGGCTAAGGATACACTCTTATATCAGTCTGTGCTGTTTGCCACTCCCTAGGCAATACGAAATTCTATAGGGAACGTAATGTTCCCTAGATGGTACTATGGTACCCTCGTGTATGCTCAATAGAGAATATAATAATAATAATAATGGAGGCACACTCAACACAATAATAAAATGTGTGAATTTACTGATACGAATACATGATCACACATATGACATAATGATAATAGAAATGATAAAATATAATAATAACTCTGGAGATTGTCAGCAACTCTTCTCTCACGTTCTCCAGGCTCCTTCAACTGGGCAGATAGACAGGAGTCACACACTCTCTCACAGAAGGCCTCTTCACCACGTCGGCTCCTCTTCTTCACTGTCCTGCCATCCACACACACTGTCCTCTCTGACAGTCCTGGACATAAGCTGCCCTGCAGCCTATTCTGCTACTAAAGCCTTATATCCTATTTCCACATATATAAGTGAATATAATGGCCTATCTAGCCTACTCTCACAAAGGGGTAATGGGAGGAAAATGATCTACCTTAACAATCCTTGGCTCACGACGCCTGTCCCTCGATGGTGTGAGGGTCCTATGCTTCCTGAGTCGACCCTCGGTGATCCAGGAACGTTCCCACAGGTCCTCAGGTGTCGTGAAGCCTTCGCGTCTTCGCCGTTCCAATCCCTGGGGTTCAGCTATCCCAGTCCTGGTCCATCAATGGGCGCTGAGCTAATCGCCATATTCGCACCACGTTCCTTCCACAAGGTACTGCTTCTCGTCCTAGGAACGGTGTCGTCCCTCCACACCCTCAGTGGATGTGACCCAGTCACAGCTATGCCTGCCCGCCACACCTTTCAGGCCCTCAACGTCACGCCGCCGCCCAGCGTCGCCACTGACAATTCTCCAAGTTTGGCACTTCTCTGCCCCTCAACTTGGTTCCTTTTGCTTCCCAGAAGCACGGTCTCCTATATATCAGGTGGGCTGCGATGGCTAGCTCTAATCCACTGAGAAAGGCCTGTAAAGCCTCCAATTCTTGAGAGCTGACCGAGATGCGTTCTCACGCTCCCACTGTCAGTCAAACTCTGACGTTGGCGCCGCCCGGGTACTCGGTGACGTCACGGCGGGCTCTGATTGGTCGCCTGTGACCCGAGTCACCCAATCCGCACACAGCTGGGCGTCCATTCTAAAACGTCATATCTACAGTAGGGGATACTCTTTCATTTCTATCGGGGCACCAATTTCCCTTTACTTTCAACTTTAATGTAAGTTTCTCCCTGTAGAGAGAGTTGATATGACTCTAAAGCTGGCAACGAAAGAGAAAGGAGAGGGCACCGTAACACACGTACCTATATTATGGCAGTAAAACATCCTTACTATCCAAGACATTGTGTTACGTGCATGACACTTGTGTACACATATTTACTATGTATCATACTAATTTATGTATATATACAATCTATTTACACACTATACACTGTCACACACTATATACATTCACCATCAACACATTCAGAACACCTCGAGTGAGAGCAGTCACACCCAGCCAGTCTCCCTCACTCCAACATCTTACTCGCCATAGAACATATTTACACATGTTATATATACCTATCTACATGTTTTATTTACCAGAACTATGCAAGTAAGCTAGTATTGTGTCCAAATAGTACAGTGGCCACCATACACTGCATGAGAAATCACACAGCAGACAGCAGACGACGCTACGATTACGTCACCTCCCTTACCAAAATAGCTCGTATGGGCCAATAGCAGCTGCCTCGTATGGGCCAATACCAGCTGCCTCGTATGGGCCAATAGCAGCTGCCTCGTATGGGCCAATAGCAGCTGCCTCTTATGGGCCAATAGCAGCTGCCTCATATGGGCCAATAGCAGCTGCCTCGTATGGGCCAATAGCAGCTGCCTCATATAGGCCAATAGCAGCTGCCTCATATGGGCCAATAGCAGCTGCCTCGTATGGGCCAATAGCAGCTGCCTCATATGGGCCAATAGCAGCTGCCTCGTATGGACCAGACAGAACACGAAACAATGGGTATAAATTGGATAAGTTTAGATTTAGGAAAGACTTGGGTAAATACAGGTTCAGTAACAGGGTTGTTGATTTGTGGAACCAATTGCCACGTAACGTGGTGGAGGCAATTGGAGGCGTCCCTTGATTGTTTCAAGCGTGGGTTGGACATGTATATAAGTGGGATTGGGTGGTTATAAATAGGAGCTGCCTCGTATGGGCCAATAGGCCTTCTGCAGTTACCTTTGTTCTTATGTACTTAGATCCTATCAACATACTCCTGTTGCTGTTATGAAAAATCACACAGCAGACGACGCTACGATTACAACGTAACCTCCCTCACCAAAATGGCTCCTCTCAACATTCTCCTGTTACTGATCTTACACTATATACACACACTGTATATACCCATGTACATATGTGTTGCTCATAGCGAATACCTAAGCTAGTATGGTGAGCAAAACAAGAGTGGCTGCCACACACACAATGAGGCTACCTCAATTCTCGCCCTCCCTCCCTCACCAAAATTCCTCCTTCCACAATACTACACACAATGCTAATTATAACCACAATCCTGCTATTATCACAATTCTGGTCACTAATTCCTGTAAATGAATAATTGATCACACGTTTATTTTGAAAAGGAACCTAAGAAGTCATTTGAAGATTCCTAGATGGACGAAATAATGCTGTGGTGCTGTGGCTAGTTCTGTGAACATCGTGAACAGCATTGAATCACTGATATTTGAACATTGTACCCAGTCATTATCACTCAGGCTCTTCTATAATACTATCATGGCTAAATAATACAAGTTATATATATATTTTGACATTATTAGGCGATGCTGTAGTCACACGCTGAACAGCAGTGCTGTGCGCTCATGCTGCGAGCGCCAGCCTTAGTTGCTTACTCACTACTGAGGCTCCCACACCCGGGAATGTGGACCACGATTTTTTTTAAAGATGGCGTCTGTTTACAAGAGCCCTGAGGAAGCTGATGTGAACCCCATAGCCGCGGGAGTTTTGAATGGGACGTGAAAAATACAAATACCTGGAGGTGCGTTGCGCAAACCAGACGTGAGCCTGCAGGCGCGTTGCGCAGTTTAAGGGTTAAGAACATTGTGTGAGGAGCCTATGCTTCACTTTCTAACTTCAGAATTGCTTTTAAATACAAGGATGGCGAAATACTAAAAAAATTGTTCACGACTTTTGTCAGACCAAAGCTGGAATCTGCAGCAGTTGCATGGTGCCCATATCTTAAGTAGCACATAAACAAACTGGAAAAGGTGCAAAGACATGCCACCAAGTGGCTCTCAAAACTGAAGGACAAGAGCTACGATGAGAGGTTAGAGGCATTAAATATGCAAAAACTAGAAGATAGAAGAAACAGAGGCGATATGATCACTACGTACAAATAGTAACAGAAATCGATAAAATTGATAGAGAAGAATTCCTGAGACCCGGAACTTCAAGAACAAGAGGTCATAGACTTAAACTAACAAAACAAAGCTGCCGGAGAAATATAAGAAAATTCTCTTTTGTAAACAGAGTGGTAGACGGCTGGAAAAGTTAGGTGAGAAAGTGGTGGAGGCCAAAACCGTCAGTAGCTTTAAGGCGTTATATGACAAAGAGTGCTGGGTAGACGGGACACCATGAGCGTATCTCTCGTCTTGTAACTACACTTAGGTAATTACCTTACTCGCCAACATTCCTCTTCCCACTATACTGTTATTGTTTTTAATTAAACTATTTACACATGTTGTTTACACACGACCGGCTTCGGGGAGCCGGTCGGCCAAGCGGACAGCACGCTGGACTTGTGATCCTGTGGTCCTGGGTTCAATCCCAGGCGCCGGCGAGAAACAACGGGCAGAGTTTCTTTCACCCTATGCCCCTGTTACCTAGCAGTAAAATAGGTACCTGGGAGTTAGTCATCTGTCACGGGCTGCTTCCTGGGCGTGGAAACCTGGTCGAGGACCGGGCCGCGGGGACAATAAAAAGCCCCAAAATCATCTCAAGATAACCTCAAGATGTTATGTATAAGTATCTAAATGTTTTATTCACCATAACTATACAACTAAGCTTGCATTTTGTCCAAACAGCACAGTGGCCACCATACACTGCATGACCAACTCACACAGCAGACGACGACGCTATGAGTACAACACCACCTCCCTCATGAAAATGGCTGCTCCCACATACTCCTGTTGCTGTT
>WNGS01058028.1:0-10518 GCA_020271785.1 Procambarus virginalis
AGTGTTTACCCACAACTTTGGTTATTATAAAAAGAGGTGTCGGTATGCGTACCGTTCCTCCCCCCTCTCAGAGGGAGTTTGGGGAGATATTCCTCCCCCCTCTAGGAGACATGGGATGAGAGGGGGGGATGAATGACATACGCACATTCCAAGCACCTTATCTCAGATCTGGCGGTGGTTTTTGGGACTTGGCTGGCTTGGCTCGACGGGCCATACCATTTTTCATGAAAGCTGTAACACCGAGTGCAATCGATTTGGGGAAAATGTTCTTGGTGATTTAACCAGTGGTAAACGGGATGTAAAGAGTGCTCTGAGAACTCACAGTATTGATGCTCTTAAAACTGTGGGAAAGAAACTGGTAACAGGTGGGAAAATTAACGACTCTCTAGGAGAATAAAAATAAAAAAAAAAAAAATGTAAACGAGGTCTTGGGTATAAAAATGACGTATTTTCCCAACGTAAGCAGTCATACTTCACCTTTCGGGGGGATCATGGCGGGGGCTAGTGGAGCTGGGGAAAAATACCATTAGAATATTATAGCTCCAGTATTATTGACCAATTCCTAGAAGTAACAGAATACGTAATGTGGAAGTTCAATTGCCTCTACACAGCAAATAGACATTCTACCTGTCAACCTCCCCATTAATCAACGTTTGCGGGATAATTACTTAGAATTCCGCATCCCCGGAACCCAGGGCGCCTTCTTAGATCTAGCTAATATTGTTATAGATTTAAGGTATCTTTAACGAAAGATGACGATACCACAAAATTGGAAGAGGATGACTATGTGGAATTGTGAATGGGTTGTCAAATACCATGTTTAAGGGTTTCAGGTGTTTTTAGGAGAGCAGGTAGTTGAAACAAATTCTAATTTTAATTATTGGTCATTATTAAATTAATTACCTCCCTACCCCCTTCAAAAAATGTCTTCCTTGGGAGAATTGGAGCCATCGTAGGGACTGGAGTGATGACGGTATAATTCCTAACGATTTACAAATACATTTTTTACTGGAGCAACCGCCAAGGATAAAAAAATTATGCCAATTTAAAAGGAAAAGGTTTGTCAATGTGTTTTCCCCTAGTATTGGATGTAACAACCTAGACCAATTCATATTAGATAATATAGATGTGCGTCTAAGATTGGAGCTCTCTCCACATGCTGGGTGCTAAATAACAGCTTGGTCGATGGCTCTAAGTATCGCCTGCATATGATTATGCTAAGTTATGGGTAACACGGGTGTTCCCCTACCAAGTGCCTACCTTGCCTTAAACAGCTCACTGTTAGCATCTCCTGACCCCATAACCTATACTTTCAGTAGAACCTTTCTAAAACATATGTCCTGGCGGGGAATCAAACCAGCCTCTTAAGTGATCAGCCTTGGGCCCAAGTAATTCCCACAAAAGATATATTGGTAGTTGTAGCAATGAATTATTTCGCTGGTCTCCACCAAGGTAATGGATTATATTTTGAAAATGCAAAGCTGAAAAATATTGCTATGTATTTAACAATAATGCAATTTACCGAATTGGTGGTGATTTCGACAACCATTATTCCCGCCTTTATTACGAAACTTTGAAGACATTTGGGTTAGAGCGTGATTCGCTACTAGGCTATGACACTTTTAATAAGGGAGATCAATATTCGCCTTTGACTTAAGCACCATTCAAACAAAAGATTCCCTCCCTGTGGAGAAATCTGGCAACTTGCGTATGGAGCTTGAATTTGGTAGTGGTGTTACATATAACAGACTGGTTTTACTGTTTGGGGAAACGACAGGAGTACTATCCATCGACAGACAAAGAACTGTTCTATGTGACGTGCGAGCTTAAAAAACATAANTTTAAAAAGAAAAAGGTTTGTCAATGTGTTTTCCCCTAGTATTGGATGTAACACCCTAGACCAATTCATATTAGATAATATAGATGTGCGTCTAAGATTGGAGCTCTCTCCACACGCTTGGGTAATAATACAAGTGTAGTCGATGGGTCTAAGTATCGCCTGCATATGGATTATGCTAAGTTATGGGTAACGCGGGTGTTCCCCTACCCGAGTGCCTACCTTGCCTTAAACAGCTCACTGTTAGCATCTCCTGACCCCATAACCTATACTTTCAATAGAACCATTTCTAAAACATATGTCCTGGCGGGGAATCAAACCAGCCTCTTAATTGATCAGCCTTGGGCCCAAGTAATCCCTCAAAAGATATATATGGTAGTTGTAGCAATGAATTATTTCGCCGGTCTCCACCAAGGTAATGGATTATATTTTGAAAATGCAAAGCTGAAAAATATTGCTATGTATTTAAACAATAATGCAATTTACCGAATTGGAGGTGATTTCGACAACCATTACTCCCGCCTTTATTACGAAACTTTGAAGACATTAGGGTTAGAGCGTGATTCGCTACTAGGCTATGACACTTTTAATAAGGGGAGATCAATATTCGCCTTTGACTTAAGCACCATTCAAACAAAAGATTCCCTCCCTGTGGAGAAATCTGGCAACTTGCGTATGGAGCTTGAATTTGGTAGTGGTGTTACATATAACAGACTGGTTTTACTGTTTGGGGAAACGACAGGAGTACTATCCATCGACGGACAAAGAACTGTTCTATGTGACGTGCGAGCTTAAAAAACATAATGAATTGTTATGATATAAATATTAATTTAAAAAATAATCTAGGGGATCGAGCTGTCTACCTGGGGTGTTATAACGCAGACGAGATAGAATATTTAAATATCTCGTCAAGAAAACCTATCGTCTTCATAAGTAATATTTTACCATCACACAGTAGATTAACCATGGGCCATTGGGTAGCTATTTATGTTGATAAAGTTAAACGTCGAATGTTTTTTTTCGATAGTTATGCAATGTCGGTGGTTACTTACGGCCATTATTTTCAAGGATTTATTAAAACTAACAAAATAACAGAGGTGTATGGGATGTGGTACAGACTCCAAAGCGATTTTACTCTCGCTTGTGGGCTCTATTGCATCATGTTTGTTCACAGAATAAGTCATCTGGGGTTGCCTTCATCGGTACATTACTTTCATAAAGTATTTTCCAGCGTTACTTTAAAATTAAACGATAAGCGAGCCCTCGCTTATGCGAGACGATATTTTCCTATGAAACAACATTGTCTTAGGACATTTTGTAGGGTGTAGGGGTTGGTTCTTATAGGTGGTGTAGAGAATATTTTTGTTAGCTAGGCAACCTACCTAATAGGGAGTACGGTCTATAAAAACCCCTCCCACCCACAACCTCCCCAGAAGACAAACAACCTCAAACATCCTACAATGGAAGGTGTCTCCCCCCAAAAAACTACAGGGAAGATTGAAGTCCTTGAGGGTCCTGGTTAGTATTACCCTCACTTTCTGGTAAAGATTTATTTTTTTCCCACAATAAAAAGTTTGTACATCCTCTATTTTACATCCTTATTTTCCCCCCAGTACAATTCTTGGGACCAGTCCACTTTTGTAAAGTAGTAATTCTACGAGGGAGGTCTCCCCAACCAAGATGCTGTTACGTACTCTAATTGACAATACCTGCTGTAGAGGACTCA
Organism: Procambarus virginalis; assembly: GCA_020271785.1. Taxonomy (NCBI): domain Eukaryota; kingdom Metazoa; phylum Arthropoda; class Malacostraca; order Decapoda; family Cambaridae; genus Procambarus; species Procambarus virginalis. Next base: position 3,564 of record WNGS01058028.1, read on the forward strand.
AGGTCGCCCCTGCAGGGAGAGAGGTATGTACTAGCTGTTCTTAGAAGGAAATAGAATATTTTTCTAATAAAAACATATAATGCTATAAAAACCCTTTTAACCAGCATAAATTATTTTCCACATCTCTTTCCAGAACACTTCAGATGTGACTGGGGGGGAAACTCATCCAAAAGGCCACCACCCAACTCACCCCACACCCCCAAGAGAGGGGGGTGGGGGTCAAGGCCTTCCCCCACTCACCACAGACGGGGAGACGTCAGAATTCTACTCAGATGAGGATGGGGAGGTGGGGGGGAGTGAGGAATAAGAGTGAGGGATCCATAACTACAATTATTAACTATTATAATTAACTTCTTATACATCATTGTTGTGATTTTACCTAATAAAGCATTAATAAATTCTTTGATTTTTAATACTCCTTAAATACTCTTATATAAGAACCCACACGAGTCCACCGGGTGAAGTCAAGGCCATTAGGTGCAAGGAAGGGTACGACCGACCACCCAAGGTCACCAAGTACGATATGGGTCTGAACATATATATATGTATATAGTCCTGGAGGGATCGTTCAGTCTTGTTCGATTATATATCCCTAAATACTGTATGTGTGTGAGTGTGTGTGTGAAGAAGGGGGGGGGGGATAGCAGGAGGGCGTTGTCCCTCTTACGGTTCACCAAGGTCGCCCAGTACGAGGGAGGGTGGGGACCCCACCCTACTCAGACTAACCTGTTTTTTTGTTACACCTGGCCCATAGAGGGAATGAGGGGGGTGTGACTGGCTCTCACCCGTGTTTATTATACAATAAATTCATTTTTTACTTAAATATACTGTCATACTACTACTGTATAAATGAACATATTCATACCAGTATATACAACAGTTACCTCCAGTTTTTCCACCGTTTTCTCGACCGCTACTACTCACCCCCTGGATGACCTAATATGGACTGGCTCTATGTGGCACTCTGCTTCTGATTTCCTTATCTGATTTCCATACTAGGTGGTATGGGACGGCACATTCCATTCTACTTGTCTGAAATTTGATCAGACTCTGTAAATGAATTATTAACGCGAAGTTTTATTAGATGAGATTGTAGAAATGAAGGTTGAACAATTATATCCAGTGTAAGGATCTAATTTTTCATATAGGATCCTCCTCATTTTGAGGTAGCTCATGTTTTCATCTAAGCTGGGTGCTTGCTTGGGTATAGGTAAACTATAAAATATTCTAACCCATCACGAACATTTTGTTCGCAAGCGTTAATATAGTGATCTAACTTGTCTTTAATTATATCTTCATAGTCGGCAAGGTCAGATTCTATCAGACCAATCTCTGGTCAGTATTACTGACAAGGAGTATGTTCCCTATAAGACTCTATTGTATTCTTTACTTGGTCATATTTTTGGCTAGCCCCCCCGTGTGGAAATTCTTAGCCTGGAGATGTCAACTGAATCAGTTCCTAACAGTTGTCACATTTGTCAAGTAGTCTTGATAAATGATTTTGAAAACCTTTCACTTTATGTAAACATGTAATTGAGACCAATCAAAAAATTATATGGGATAATTCTTGTATAATTATCCCCAACACTGTGGCTTAAAAGAAAAACCTACAATCTACTTTTATCAACAATAATCCAAATTTTTATATCTCCTCAGGGCAGTGGTTACAGATTTGGTGAGTGATTATGTAACAAGGTTCTTATCCAATTCATACGCATCCCCCCAGGCCACCTGACGTAACTATTAAAAACAGCTACAGCCATTATTCTCGCTGACTGCTGAAGACGATCCCGGGTACAGTCTACATTTCATCGTTTCTCACCACCCAAACTGGTGATGACTGTCCCACCACCCACAGGAGCAACACCAGGTGTGTTTGAAGGGCCTGGCTGACTGTCCCACCACCCACAGAGCAACATACAGGTGTGTTTATGGGGCCTGGCTGACTGTCCCACCACCCACAGGAGCTCCAGACAGGTGTGTTTGGTGAGCCTGGCTGACTGTCCCACCACCCACAGGAGCTCCAGACAGTGTGTTTATGTGGCCTGGCTGACTGTCCCACCACCCACAGGGGCTCCAGACTGGAGGTGAGAGGTGTGTCGCTAGCGGGGCAGAGTGTGTGTGGAGCCCGGCTGACTGTCCCACCATCCATCTGACTATAATGATGTCCCGTTGGTTCCCGCTGCGCCTCAGTGAGTATTCTCCAGTTGCATGTTTGTGCATACTTCTGTTGCCAGCATTGTAATACTTATTTTTCCTGATTTATACTACTTCTTTTTGCCTGCATTATAATACTAATTTTGCTTGCATTATATACTTAGGGGGCCTGACGGCTGAGTGGGCAGCACTCAGGGTTCGCAGTCCTTAGGATCTGGTTCGATCCCCGGCGGAGGCGGAAACAAATGGGCAGAGTTTCTTTCACCCTGATGCCCCTTTTCATCTAGCAGTATATAGGTACCTGGGAGTTAGACAGCTGCTACGGGCTGCTTCCTGGAAATGTGTGTGTGTGTGATTATTAGGATTAAGAATTTGCCCGAAGCGCTATGAGTGCTAGTGGCTGTACAGAATGTAACAAGTCTTGTATATATAAATGAATAAAAAAAAATTAATTTATTTTGCCTGCATTGTACTACTTATGTTGCTTGTGTTGCATACTTTTTATTTCTATGTGTATATAGTATCCATAGTATCCGTGAGTATGCTCCTGCTGGGTTCTTTACATAATATTTTTTGCTGCCATAGTAAAAGTTATTTTTAATGGTTTGATGGCTATAAATATTCATCTCTGCTTCTGTCAGTATGCTCGTGTCTCTTTAGTTAGTATATTTTTCCCTCGTGAGTATGCTTCACTTTATTACTGCGGCAGTATACTTATGCTTAATGAGTATACCTTGTTGTACTGCGTGAGCAAGTCTGCATGCCTGTTTCTTGAGTGAGTCTATACTTGTTTCTTGAGCAAGTATATACCTGCTTGATGGGATTCTGGGAGTTCTTCTACTCTCTAAGCCCGGCCCGAGACCAGGCTTGACTTGTGAGAGCTTTGTCCACCAGGCAGTTGCCTGGAGCGGCCCACAGCCCACATACCCACCACAGCCCGTTGGTCCGGAACTTATTTTTTAAAATAGTCTAGTTTTCTCTGAAGATGTCCACGGTTTTTCCGACAATATTTCCTATAGCCGATGGGAGGACGTTGAACAACCGCGGACCTCTGATGTTTATACAGTATTCTCCGATTGTGCATTTGGCACCTCTGCTCCTACCGGTTCTATTCTGCGTTTCTTCCATATCGTTCACTCCAGTATGTGTTATTTACTGTGTAGATTCGGGACCTGTCCCTCCGGTATACCTGTTTCTTAAGTGAGTATATACCTGTTTCTTGAGTGAGTATATACCTATTTCTTGAATGAGTATATGCCTGTTTCTTGGGTGAGTATATATACCTTTTTCTTGGGTGAGTATATATACCTGTTTCTTGGGTGAGTATATATCTGTTTCTTGGGTGAGTATATATACCTGTTTCTTGGGTGAGTATATATCTGATTCTTGGGTGAGTATATACCTGTTTCTTGGGTGAGTATATACCTGTTTCTTGAGTGAGTATATACTTGTTTCTTGAGTGAGTATATACCCGTTTCTTGAGTGAGTATATACCTGTTTCTTGAGTGAGTATATACCTGTTTCTTGAGTGAGTATATACCTGTTTCTTGAGTGAGTATATGCCCGTTTCTTGAGTGAATATATACCTGTTTCTTGAGTGAGTATATTCCTGGCTCTTGAGTGAATATATACCTAATTCTTGAGTGAGTATATACCCGTTTCTTGAGTGAGTATATCCATGATTCTTGAGTAAGTGTATACCTGTTCCTTGAGTGAGTATATTACTGTTTCTTGAGTGAGTATATGCCAGTTTCTTGAGTGAGTATATTACTGTTACGTGCCTGGTTATGCATATGTTTTTCCCAAGAGAATACTTAATTTCTTTGTGAGAGTATACTTCTTTCCTGTGAGTGTATACTTCTTTCCTGCACGAATTTTCTAAGTTTACTGAATGATGTTGCAGTACCCGACACTGATCTCTACCCATTTGGCTACTGATTATGAACCATACATGTTCATGCTTGCATCTATGTAGATGCAAAACACACATTGAAAACTATAACACTCAGAGCGGCATATTAGGCGAGGTAGCCTGATGTAAATATTATAACCATGAAACATTCTAAAACAAGATGGTTCCCCGAAGGGTCGTGACGTCATAAGGTGTATCAACAGGTAGACTCAAAGCCCCCACTTGGTCCTGGACACATGGTGGTGTATTGACACCCCTGTCTTGGTCTTGGACACATGGTGGTGTATTGACACCCCTGTCTTGGTCCTGGACACATGGTGGTGTATTGACACCCCTGTCTTGGTCCTGGACACATGGTGGTGTATTGACACTCTGTCTTGGTCCTGGACACATGGTGGTGTATTGACACCCCTGTCTTGGTCCTGGACACGTGTTGGTGAGTATGGTAAAGAAGACAAAAAGGGAACTCATTTTCAAAAACGATTGGGCATTGTTGTGGCGACTAGACCTCCAGGAGTGGGAGAGTGAAAAAAGTTTTTGGAGTGTTCAACATGTGTTCACTTAGTTGTGCCTTTTTGATTTATTGTGTTTTTGTGTGATTTGTATGACAAGATAGAGCATGTTTCTGTTGGAGAAATGTGTATTTCAATGGGTATGTATATTTAACATGTGTTTTGGTTATAATACGCTAGTATTTGTAACATAAATGTGACTGACTTGCACAATTCGCACAAAATACTCAGTCCCCCTGGAGGCCTGGTCGATGACCGGGCCGCGGGGACGCTAAGCCCCGCAAGCACCTCAAGGTATCCTCAAGGTAATCTCCCCTTGAACTTACACACTTTCGCAATCTCTCATGTAACTGTAAATTTTCTCTCAAACAACACAAACATACTTAAACACAAAAGCTGAAAGGATCATCAGGGCAAAATGGAGAGACCTCGGATAAGCCACCAGCTTCCTGTCTTCTTTGACGCTATTAGCGTGAGGCAACTTAATAGAAAGAAAAAAGTAATTGTGTGGAATTGTCTTCCTGAAGCCACGCACACGCGCCCATGAATGGACATTCGAGGCTGGTGGTCGACATTCGCGTTGCTGAAAAGGCAACATTCGAGGCTGGCTAACATCAGCACAGCCTTCAGGAATCTGTGTAAGGAATCTTTCAGAACCTTGTATACCACGTATGTAAGGTCAATCCTGAAGTATGCGACCCCAGCATGGAGCCCGTACCTTGTAAAGCACAAGACGAAACTGAAAAAGGTTTAGAGGTACGCCACTAGGCTAGTCCCAGAAGTAAGAGGCATGAGTTATGAGGAAAGGCTGAGGGAACTGCACCTCACGTCGCTGGAAGACAGAAAAGCTAGTGGAGACATGATCACCACATACAAGAATCTCAGTGGAATTGACAGGGTAGACTAGGATGGATTATTTAAAATGAGTGGTACACGCACAAAAGGAAACAGATGGAAGCTGAGTATCCAAATGAGTCACAGAGACGTTGGAAAGAACTTTTCAGTGTCAGAGTAGTTAGTAAATGGAATGCACTAGGAAGTGATGTGGTGGAGGCTGACTCCATACACAGTTTCAAATGTAGATATGATGGAGCCTAGTATAGCTCAGGAATTTGTACACCAGTTGATTGACGGTTGAAAGACAGGACCAAAGAGCCAAAGCTCAACTCCCGCAAGCACATCTAGGTGAGTACAACTAGGTGAGTACATGATTTCGGAAAAAATATATTTATTTGAAATAATATTGAGTACACTATGAACAAATTTAAATTGAAATTATATTTGCTTAATAAAATCGCCTCTATTATAATGAAGAAAAATTGTGTATTATAATGGTTTTATAATAAATATTACATACATACTTTAGCATATTTATAAAAATATATACTAATTAAACAGGCTCAGTGGGCCTCGTCAGTTCTAGCATCCATCTCTATTAAATATTAACAAAATATAACAAATATATACTTTTTATATTTGTAAAGTTTTATTATATATATATATATATATATATATATATATAATATATATATATTATATATATATATATATATATTTATATATATATATATATATATATATATATATATATATATATATATCTATATAATATATATATATATATATATATATATATATATATATATATATTGTGACGATAATCTCTTTCAAGAGATATTGAGCCTGCTCTTTCCTACTTAAAGTTATGTCAACTCTACAAGTACAAGATGCTACATTCAAGATACGTCACCAGTAGCACAAAACGTTTTGACCAGGAGGCAAAACGTATCCTGAACCCCCCTTCACGCCAGCTCGCCACCCGTCTTCAACAAGCCAGCTACCCATCCCAGCTGCCTGCCTCCTGATTGGTGACTCGCCGACCGCACACCTGCACACTGCACCTCAGCGCCCTCTACCTGAGTCGACGTCTGAGCCTGACCAGCTATCAACTTCAGAATATTCTTTGTGCTCTTAGAGTTGACATCTCTCTCTGGCATACTAAGCTCTCTGGCTTTCGTATACTAAGGGAGGTCTCAGCCATAGCCAATATTCTCAGCACCATTTCACATTATATTATTTAATCTATTGTGTTTTTTGTATTATCTTTGTCACATTTTTGCATTATTCATTTACCCGAGATTTGTCTTATTTTCATTTATGTTTAAAGCAAATATATTAAAGTTTCATTGTTCATACTTTGTGTTTTACGTGTTCCTCTCTCTAACTTACCACAGACAACAGGCAAGCAGTCTACTCTTTTTTTTTGTAAGTGTGACCAGGCATTGACACCTGCCATTGGAGGACTGCCGAACACACACACTCCACACTTTTCCTTCACAGGAAAGTGACATGAAAGTTACTATATATATATATA